>JAUTDX010002017.1:0-65091 GCA_030844895.1 Ambrosia x helenae
CAGACTCACTCCCGAGTCGATAGAGATGTGCATTTGCCTAAAAGATTATTTGGATATAGTGGATCGTATACAAGACAAGACAAATCATGAAGATGAAATGTTACTTAAAACAAGAGTACACATGAGATGTGGAGGATGGACTATCTTTGGTGTATTCAACGAAGCACTCTCTGACAATGCATCGGCTTGTCAAAGATGAAGTTGTATTGGTGAAATAATAATAATTAGTTTTTTTTTAGTTTTATTGATGTTATGTTTGTTTGTTTGTTAAACAATTCAGGTTCCAACCGTAAAAACATGTTTTTAGCAAACAACTAGTTATACCTGATTTTCAATAGGAACCAGACCCGATCCGACCCTATCCGGTAGGGTTCAAAAAGCTTGGCGCTCGCCGCTCGTTCGGAATTTGCTCGCTCGATTTTATGCTCGGTTATAAACGAGCCGATCGGCTCGGTTCGGTTTGCAAACGAGCCAAGCACCAGCAAAGGTCCGCTCGTCTCGGTTCGGCTCGATATAATTTTTACTAAATTTTATTATATATATAATTATATATATAACATTATTTACAATTATATTTATAGTTTTTCTATTGGGTTTAGGTCAATATATGCATATATACAATTATATTTATAGTTATTGACCCAGTCAACTCAATGATAACTTAACACTAAGTTTAAATTGTAAAACTCTAAGTCGTGAAAAACATGCTTGACTTCCTATTACCATTAGTTTTTCACCATCAATTATTTCCTGCTATCAACTTATGCTACAACTCGATAAGCCCCATCACTCACTAACCTCAACTAGAGCCTCATTCTCGAACGGTCGAATTTCAGTCATCCACGCAGCAAGAATATTAAAGGAAATATCCTAAAATTTATGGTTGTCTGAAAACACTCCCCGCTCTTCGTTCGCTCGACTTCCAAATCGATTGTAACTGAGCCGATCGGCTCGGTTCGGTTGTAAATGAGCCAAGCACGAGCAAAGACCCGCTTGGTTCGGCTCGGCTTGTGAACAGCCATACTAACCAGGGTAGGTCGGTTATCCATATACACCTATCGAACCCCAATCCGGTTCTTACCCAGTTCCTAGCCTACACTACAAGTGTTTTTTTAAGTTACCCTCGAGACCAATTAAGTCACATAAGTCTTGCTCACTTTTGACTCTTGAGAGGCCCATGTCTCTTGCTCCTAGCCTACACTACAAGAGTGTTTTTTAGTTAACCTAAAATTAAGTCACATAAGTCTTGCTCACTTTTAACTCTTGAGAGGCCCATCACCCATGTCTCTTATTCCCTAACATCATAACCAAAGTAAAAAAAAAACACGATCGCAAAGCGACAAAGGCGCAAAGCAATTAGATATTTGTGATTGAAGAACCGAAAAAATAAAGTAATTGGCGATCGAAGTTTGTGGTTGACGAAGGTTTGCTCGTATCTCGTTGATTCTTGACCGATGTTTTTTATGTTTGTAATTGCCCTTTTGTTATCAATGTTTTTAAAATTTTTAATTTGTGATCGACCTATATATGATTTCATAAGTCAGAAGTTATTGAACCTAATTCGAATATCTAAGTTGCTTAACCTATGTTTTAACCCAATCAATTTGTGCCTTCCGTACGTCATAAAAAATTATAGATTCACCCATGAATTATCTACGTCAAAACACGTGTCAAATTTTTTTTTCTCTAGAACATCATTTTTCCACCTAAATGCCACGTAAACTTGCTTTGCAAAAATTTGAACTCACGTCATTTTTGTGAATTGTTGATTAGTAATTTAAAAAAAATCAGTAACGCTATTTTTATAATTCTTGGGTTTTTCCCTAAGACCATACGGTGTGCCTTCGGGGAGGTCTTCGGGGAGTATGAGGTGGCATGACCACCGATCGGGAACACCATCCCCCCCGAAAAAATTTCGGTGCATTCGGCAGAATATCCCCGTCTTCACCGAAGCTTGTGATTGGGCCCATATGGAAGAGTGAACGTTGGAGCTTTTTTTTTTAATTCAAGCTATATATATATATATATATATAGGATTTGGTTCAAATGAGAACTTTTCCTCAAATTGAGAACTGAGAGAACCATTCTGGGTCACACATTTCTCTATTTTTTTTTTTTTTTTTTTTGCAAAAATCGCTGCTTTATATGTAAGAAAAAAAAAAATTTATTTTTTTTGTATTTTTTTTTTCAGTATACACATGTGTATAATTGCATTATACACATATGTATAATGCAATATACACATATGTATAACTGAAATATACACATATGTATAGCTGAAAAATGCTATATACACATATGTATAATTGCTATATACACATATGTATAATTGACATATACACATATGTATAAATGAAAAAAAAATTCAAAAAAAATAAAAAAAAAAATTTCCTTGCATAAAAATGTGCGATTAAAGCAAAAAAAAATATATATATTTTTTTTTTTGCCTTTATATGAAATGTGTGGCCCAGAATGGTTCTCTCAGTTCTCAAATAGGGGTTGGTTCTCTTGGGATCCCTACCCTATATATATATATATATATATAAATATATATATATATACCTATATATATATATATATAATATATATATAGGATTTGGTTCAAATGAGAACCTTTCCCCAAATTGAGAACTGAGAGAACCATTCTGGGCCACACATTTCTCTAAGGCAAAAAAAAAAAAATTTTTTTTTTTTTTTTTTTTGCAAAATCGCTGCTTATATGTAGAAAAAAAAAAATTTATTTTTTTTTGTATTTTTTTTCAGTATACACATGTGTATAATTGCATTATACACATATGTATAATTCAATATACACATATGTATAGCTGAAAAATGCTATATACACATATGTATAAATGAAAAAAAAATTCAAAAAAAATAAAAAAAAAATTTTTCCTTGCATAAAAATGTGCGATTAAAGCAAAAAAAAATATATATATGAAATGTGTGGCCCAGAATGGTTCTCTCAGTTCTCAAATAGGGTTGGTTCTCTTAGGATCCCTACTCTATATATATATATATATATATATAAATATATTTATATAACTCAGTTGCAGATCTGAAGATGGTTGTAGTTGCATTAATGGTGACGGGGAAAAGAAGATGAAGAAGTTGCAGATCTGAAAATGGTTGTGGTTGTGTTAATGGTGACGGAGAAAGAAGATGAAGATGAAGGAGAAAGAAGATGAAGTTGCAGATCTGAAGATGGTTGGGTTGCAGATCTGAAGATGGTTGTAGGTTGTTGAGATGATGGTTTGTTTGGTGATGAAGATGAATACATACATATATATATATATATATATATATCTTTAATTTTAATGTATTTTTAAAAAATATAAAATATATATTAAATAGATTAAATAAATAAGAAAAAATGAGGGGGAATGGGGAATTGAGGGAAGACATTTCCAAACTTTGGGGGAGAAAATGGGGAAAATGATGTGGCGCTGATGTGGCACTTGGGGGAGTTGGGGGAAAGGGGCACACCATATAGCCTAACTATATTCGCAACACATTAACTTACTTTGGTGGTTGTACATATAAAAGTTGTTCCTTTTGGAAAACAAGTATCCATACCTGGTGTTTTCACTATGTATCTTCTTTTCTTGCTCCAAGCATACACGATTGCTAAAATCACGATCACGATAACCAAACACGATGAGATGGACAACAAAACTACGATTATTCCCCTCTTTTTGTTGGAACTAGGTTTGGATGTAGGTTCTGAGAGTACTGGACGCCTGAATCGAGTAACAAATTATGAAGAAAACAAGTTAAAAACTATATAGAAAACCAATAGACCCAAAGAATCCAAATGAAAATAAGCTTACTTGTTATGTCCGATTGGGCCATTCTTACGTAAAGAGTTTGGCTTTGTATAACAGTTGCAACATCAACTAAATCACCGAACCACAATAAGCATCCGCTTCCATTCGTGATATATATATTTGAATACGCGATACATGAGCAATTGTTCTTGCAAACATTTGCGCATTCGCTAAGCGTCATGCTCATATTGTACCATGACCATCGAGTGTCCGGGAGTCTAACGTTTATAAACTCTTGAAAACCATCCTTGGTTGGGCAATCTAAAGGTGTTCGACGCCTACACCCGCTTGACCACACGGATGCACTCCATTCGTCTGGATTTCGTGGTTCAAACCCTTGCATACAACTGCAAGCCGGTGAGTTGGACGCGTTGCACATTCCGTTTGGACCACATATCCCATAAGCGAAACACTGCATATCGGGTTTTGCCTGCCAGTATGGCTTCCACTGCTGCTCAACCCAAGTTAGTCGATAGAACTCACCTTCAGGATTCACCTGAATACGTGAAATAAATGAATTCGTGTTAACAATCGTATACATGTAGTACACCTCTTTATCATTGAAAACAAATTCGTGTTTGAATGGGGAGTTTGGTTGATGATAAGGCAATCCATTGAACGAATTGCCGTTCCATGGTCCGTATCTCATGAGCGGAATAGAACCGCCATTTTCTTCGATCAACTGAGGAAACCCATTGGTATCCATGAACCCCACAAACTCACCTGGTGAAGGATCGTCGAGGCTCTTCCACGACCTGTACCGCCTATCTAGTCCAGAGACTAAGTCCTTCCCGAATTTCATACCGGGAAGGAAATTGTTTCCAGGATAATCAAAACTTTGCCATATGAAACTTTCCTCACCATTTCTCCTCACAACTAGATTTCCCATGTCTAAAAGTTGTGCCATGGGATTTATGGTCGTGGGAGATACCAGGCTAGTGTTCGATGACCATACAACAGTGTTGTTGCTACCAGCGATAACTAGTAACGATCCGTTGGTGGCTAGTGTAAACACACCGGACGAATCTGTTATTGGTGTTTCTCTGTTAGCAACCCACACGACTGTCTGTGGTAATATGTTCTTATACCATATCCCCAAATACCGGTTCTTGGAACTACCGGACTAAAAAACCCTAGTTCGTATACTTCACGAGCCGAAACAAGGGTATCGCCGTCTCGAATGACTTGATCAACTGTCATGGTGTCCTGTGAAGTACAAGTTGCCAAAATGGAAAACAGTACACCAAAGAGTAAAAGCTTGTGAAGGGCCTCCATTGATATTCTATTTTGTGTAGTGTGTAGTACGGTAACTTCATTCAGAATTTATAGAATTTTCTAAACTAAGGTTGTGTGGTTGGAATGAAATAGAAGACTATGTCTATAATTTTAGAAGGTAATACATATATTCTTTGGCTTGATCTAGCATTTGTAATCTTGTATTGTTGTAATCAGTCATCTATTCAAAGAATCGGTCATAATTTCCAGATAGAGATTAGTGATAACTACTTCACATTACTTAAGAATTTGAATAATACCATTAACTAGTTTTATGTATATGTGGATTTTTTTTCAGTTTTGGCCTCTATTACAACCTGCGGTTTGGAATCCCGGAAATAACAAAAGTGAAGGTGGGGCTTGTTGCCAAACATTCAGCGAACATTTCGTGTGAGCTGTTTGACGGAAAGTTTTTTTGTGTTCGTTCATTTAATAAATAAATGAACATGAATAAGAAATTTCGTAAGTTTATTTAAACAAACGAACATGAATAAAGGTGGTGTTCGTTCGTTTATATTCGTAAACGTTTGGTAACATGTTTGTTTGTGTTCGATATTTAATTTACTAGGATTTTTAACTTTTATTTAAATTTAAGTACTTCAAGATTACCAGTAATAGTTTATGTAATAAATATAGTGTATTATATATGATATAGTATTACTTCACTTATTATGACTAAATATTATTTTGAGTGGATTAGTTGAAGACTTGGGTATATTTTGGGTGGATTACATGGGCATTTCAAGTTTAGTATGACAATTTATGTTTTTTTTTTGGGACATTATTTGATAATCAAAACTTTAACATATGAAAGTTTCCTCACCATTTCTCCTCACAACCAGATTTCCCAAGTCAAAAAGTTGTGCCACGGGACTTATGGTCGTGGGAGATACCAAGATAGTGTTCGAGGACCGTACCATACAACAGTGTGGTTGCTACCAGTGATAAGTAGTTACGATCCGTTGGCGGAAAGTCTAAACACACCGGACTTTTAATATGCTTGTTTCTCTGTTAGCAACCCACACAACTGTCTGTGGTAATATGTTCTTATACCATATCCCCAAAAACCGGTTCTTAGAAGTACCGGGACTAAAAAAATCCTAGTTCGTATATTTCTCTTCTCAAGCCGAAACAAGGGTATCACCATCTCGAATGACTAGATCAAATATCATTCTGTCCTGTACCATACAAGTTGCCAAAATGGAAAACAGTACACCAAAGAGTAAAAACTTGTGAAGGGCCTACATTAATGTTCTATTGTGTAGTGTAACTTCATTCAGAATTTATAGAATTTTCAAACGAAGGTTGTGTGGTTGGAGTGGAATAGAAGACTATGTCTATAGTTTTAAAGGAAATTGGATTAAGAAATCATAACTATCAGCTATTGGCTATCACCAGTCCTAACTTCAAAAGCCATTCTTGGCGGTCCTACATTTTAACTATTTTTCCCTAATAGTCTCATACTAATTAAAAGTTAACCATGTTGGGTTTTGCCGACGTAGACTATTTATGTGGCAAAAATTCAAAGTTTTGCTAACTTAGGATGCTTAGTGGCAAATGAGTCAAACTTTTGATGATGTGGTTTGCTTATGTGGCAAATTTTTGATGATGTGGACTGCTTTTATATGTGGCGATCATGTCAGTGAAAACTGAGTTAATTTTTAGTTTGTATGGGACCACTAAGAGAAGATAGGTTAAAAGTTGGGATCGTCAAGAGTAATCTTTGAAGTTGGAACTGGTGACGGCAAATAGCTCATACTTTAGACTATTTAAATCCAATACTCCTATATTATATTATACTATAAGGCCTAATATATGTACGGGACCTATAGAGTTATACTAGACTATACGATACAGTACGTTAATAAATGATACGATAGTATAGTATAGTATAGTATAGTGTAAGATAGGAGACATATACTACACCTATATATCTGTATGGGACATATACTACACTCATAGCGCAATATGAGACCTATACAAACCTATACTACACTTCTAGCCCTATATATCACCTATACTACACTTTTAGGCCTATATACTAGAATATATGATACAATACTATAATGTATGATACGATACTAAACATATGCTTTATACTAGACTGTATTATACAATAGGATAATATACAATACAATACAATACAATACTAAACGATAATTATACTACACCTATATGCCTATATATATGAAACCTATATATACGACACTCGTAGGCCTACATGAAGCCTATACGAGACCTACACTACACTTATAGCTCTATATGATGCCTATAACAAGAACAAGAAAAGAAAGAAAGAAAAAAATCCAATGATAATTTTGTAAACATTTGCAATATAAGAGGTTCTTTCACGGTTGTAGCAAAGAAGCTACTCTGATTATTATATTATATAATGACACTGACCATTTTAAGCCAACTAGGCTTTATAATCCACGCGCGTTGCGGCGTGTTGAACTATGACCTAATTTTATATTTAGTTTAAATGTACGATTAACGTATGATGGAATGAAAGTTATGCAACAAAATCGATTTTCATACTTCAAACTGATGAAATCCGGTAGGTGGGAGGTTAAGTATGGTGATTTCCTCAATTTAACAAATGTTACTTTTTGGTACTTTAATTTATAGTAACCATGTTAAGTTAACGGAGTTGAGTAGTAACTTGAAGGAATTGAATAGTAACCTAACGGAGTGGAATAGTAAATCTGTTAACATGACGGAGTTGAATAATACTTGATGGAGTTAAATAGTTACGTCGTTAACATAACGGAGTTGAATAGTATCTTAAAGGAGTTGAATAGTAACTCCGTTAACTTGACGAAGTTGAATAGTACTTAACAGAGTTGAATAGTAACTTAACGGAGTTGAATAGTAACTTAACTGATTTGAATAGTAATTCTGTTAAGTTATAATTCATTTGATCTAAACTTTTAATATATATAGAATTGTCATACCACTTATTAGAGCACCTCTGATTGAGGCAAGCAGATGGTCCACTAGTGGTGGACGGACCAACCCAAAAATTCCCACCATTGGAGCAACCGGTTCGGTGGGGATTGGTTTGCTGGAGCGCACCAACGCGGACGACCAGGGGTGGGCCCCCTTTAAAAAAAATTGTGTGTGTGGTATAAATTAAATAAAAGGAAAAGTAGTGACAAGGTGAAGATTTGAAATGGTTTATGGTTGTGAGAAAAAAATGGGTTTAAAATGGTTTGAAATGATATGGCATAATAACGTAACAGTTTAGAATGATATGGTTCTCTTAGAGCATTGTCCATTTCAGACAACCACACAATGTACCATTCTTCATTTCCCTTTACAAATTACTAAAAAAGATAATGTTATGTTTTTACTATTTATTTAACAAAAAGGATATTATTAAGTAATATGTAAAGTGTTATAATTCTCTTAATAAAAATTACACTGTTAGTCCTCGTGGTTTCAGTGAAATTTCAATATTAGGTACTAAGACTTTTTTATACATCTTTAGGTATTAACCTTCTAATTTGTAACAATATTAGGTTCTAAGACTAACACTCGTTAAGTTTTCCAGTTAAATTAAGGTAAAATGAATGATTCACCCTTTAATAACCATAAGAACCATTTCTGTCATAAACTATATTTTAAGTATATGGGTAATTTACGTAAATATTAATAAACTCAGGTGTCGGTCAGCATCACCATTCCGTTGACCACCTGCAACGGTCTCCGGTGAACTTCCGATCACATCTCACACCACTGTCACCATCCCAGTACCGGCCTACGACCAAACCAACATCGTCAGCCACCACCCCATCCTTTCGGTACACCACCTAGAACCGTCACGTGCTACCCCTCGGTTAATCTCTACCTAACTGCCGATGACCAAACCGGTTAGCATCACCATTCCTTTGACCACCAGCATTGTCTCCGATGGACACCACCATTGCTTAAATTAGAGCACACCACCATCGTCACCTTATCAAAATCTAACCAAACTCTCACCGGAAGTTCCACAGGAGATCAGATCGGACCTCTGGTCCTCATCATCATCGTCTCTAAATCTCTCTCTTAACTCTCGGTTACAGGTTCAGTGTTGGTTAAGGGTCTAAGGTCAAGAACAGGGAAGTAGGTTGGGTTACTATCTCGATGGATTATCAAGGAGCAATGAAAAGGAAGGAGGTGGGTAAAAAAATTATCTCGATGGACTACCAACGATGATCACTGGATCAGAAGAAAAGGAAGAGGAGGGCTCGATGGTTACGTTTAAGAAGAAGGGAGGAGGTGGTCACCGGAGAGGAAAGCACCCGCACTGGACTCCAGTCACAATCACCAGAGGGGAAGACCTCTGAGGGTTGCTCTCGACATACACAGTAAGTGTGTGTGTGTGTGTGTGTGTTTGTTTGTCTGTAGAAACAAGCAGTGGAAGGGGGGCTTATATAGGTGGGATTAAATGAGGGATGTTCGGCAACATGTGCAAGAGCAAGTAAAGGGGCGTTTGGCCCTATACTGAAAATATAATTTATGACATAAATGGTCCTTATGGTTATTAAGGGGTGAATTATTATTTTACCTTAATTTAACTGGAAAACTTAACGGGTGTTAATCTTAGAACCCGACATTGTTACAAATTAGAAGGTTAATACCTGAGATGTTATAAAAAAGTTTTAGTACCTGACATTGAAATTTCACTAAAACCGCAAGAACTAACAGTGTTTTTTTTTTCATTAAATATTTATTCACTTTCAAATTTTCTAGTTTTCATTTTCTAACTTACACATGAAACACGTTTTAAATAACAAAATTAATTTCATATATAATCTACCATACTACAATAGTCTTCACTAAAACTATTGTAGCTACGTTTGGGTAGCATCAAAGAAATACCTAGCTTTGTTGTTCTCTATGACGACCTATCGATAGAAATTCCATTTAGGTCGAGTTTTATACATTCTTGATTCGCCATAAGGATGATAACTATCGGCCCTTTTTGCATTTTGGAATGCACAACAACCGACGAAATATATTCCAATGAGAAGCATGACCATGACGATGTTGAGAATCGAGAGTCTATGCCAATGCCGTCTCACATCCTCAAGCACCCCAGCCTTGCATGAGTCACACTCGTAGCACAACAAATTTGGATCATTGTTCCATTTGTAGCAATCAGGATCTTGTGTCACTGTTGGTGCTTGGTAGTTACACGCGCTTGGTGGTTTGCAACAACCCGACTGCATATTTGAACCAAAAGACGATCAAACTTATTTAGCTAACAATTAATTAAAAAAATATTATGACATTTTATAGTAGATAAAATATATAAACCTAGAAAATAATCTTACCTGAATTGGGGACAAGTTTCCAGTCAAATAGTCATTGGGAGTCCACATAACAATCTTACTACAAGTCTTAGATCCCAATATGCAACTTTTGACACTCATCCAATAATTTGGATTCTCAATCCTTTTCCTCAACCAAGGTGAATAATTTTGAAGTGATACTCCTTATAAGCCCTACCAGGAACATCCACACCGCCACCCGGGCCTATAACCACGAACCCGAAAATTGTCACTGCCAACAAGGTGGCGATCAAGAACAACATCACCACCAAGTACACCCACAAGGCCCATACAACATGGTAACATGCCCCAATAAACCCGGCCAGTGATACAAGCAAGATCACAAAGCCCACCACCATAAGCGGTCGTTGGAGGAAGCTTTCGCAGGTTGTGGTGCTTTTCGTCATCCATAAGCCGCCAGCGATGATCGGGATAGAAGCTAGGAGTGTCAATAGGTTTAAGAAACCTATTAATGTGTTGCTAACCCTTGACATATTGGTTTCTTGTTAAATAACTTGTTGTGATATCATAGTTTCTTTAACTTTTTATGGTGTTATTGTTCTAAAAAGCTATATGATTTCAGATTTAAATGTCCATCTGTCTTGATAGCTTTTTGTTATGCACTATGGTAAGGAAGAACTTTAATATACAAAGTAGGCGGAATGACTAAAATGCACTTCTTAGCCATTAAGTAACCGAACTCAAAGTAAAAAAAGGAGAAAAGTATATAAATGAAAAAATATATAGATACGACAGTTTCATATATACTCTTCAAAAAAAATTAATAAAATCATGCTTTCCCAATAGAAAATTTAAAATCAAATATATTGAAAATTTAATATTTACTTATTTTGTTAAATACAATTTATAATATTTATGTAATTCCATTATACCATTTATACTTCTTAGATTTCAAACTCAACAAGTCACAACTTAACGATCGTTAAATAAGATCTGCCTACTTATGTTGGGATCAATTAATGAACGGGGCGAATTCAGGGGTTGTTGACGATCAATTGTTAAATAAGATCTGCCTACAAGTTTTTTTTTTTTTTTTTTTTTTTTGAAAATTGACCTTCATTAAAACCAACCAGAACCGACAACTATCACCAAGACAGAGATAGAAGCCGAAAACCAAGAAAATACAAACCAAACAATCACGTTACATCAAACAAACACCATCTATCCCAATCCACTACCCCCTCTTTAAATCTATGTTTATACCAAAGAAATCCCAAAGTCTTGATGTCCACAACCATATCCGTCACATTAGGCGCCTTACTACCAAACACCTTGTCATTCCTAGCTCTCCATATTCTCCAGCAAGCAATGATAATAATCCCGTGAAGGACCACTTTCTTGTTACCCACCACCCCACTATGCTTGTGAAGATCCACCAAATCGTTGACGTGAAAAACAAACGACCTAGGAATTTTGCACCAAGCAGAGATCAAGTTCCACACCCCCAATGCAATAACACAACCTGTGAGAACATGTTCTATGGTTTCTTCATAAGCCTCACACCATACGCAAAAATGATTATCAACATTAATGTTCCTTCGAGCAAGAGCCGTCTTGGTTGGAAGACGATCCAAGTAAGCGCGCCACATGAAGATATTACACTTGTTTGGAACCCAAGAACTCCATTTGAAACCAAAGGTAGCGGCATTATTAACCGGACCACGCAACCACTGTTTGACCGAGGCAACCTGGAACTCAACATTCGAGCCATGTGACCAGATCTGCCTACAAGTCACAACATAAAATCATTAAACTCGTATTATGGACTATAAGGTCCTGGGATCGAATCTCACAATGGGTTTTTCTCATAATCATAATTATGAGTTTCCTTCTGAATTTGTGACTTGGTGGTAGAATGTGATCGCGTGGTAACACTGGTGGTACGATGATACTCCAGTGGTCCGTGAGTGATTCTAATTGGCCGTTCAAAAAAAAAGACAAACCTTAATTTTGGCTTGAACAAAACGGTATATAGCGCAACTGAAGGGTTTGAGTCCGGCCATAAACTTAATAGAGAAGTAGATTAATAGCTTCAAACCCTTGACGATCAATGGGTCATTGGGCCCTAGGTATATGTGAAAGATATGTGAAAGGGCAGTTTAGTAGTTTAGTATAATGCACTCAAAGACTGAAAGGTAGATTCTTTCGTATAGGGCCCATTTTATTGGGACTTAATAAGGACATTTTTATATTATTTTTGGAAATCCACTCGTTTTGCTTTGAAAAAGAAAAAGGAGATAGCATTATCACTATCAATCCATATCTTAAAATAACATATGCCACCAAATAATATTTGTCCTCTTCTTTCTTTTCTTTGCTACCTACAAAACCAGAAGCAACATACAAAAATAATCTTCGATTCCACTAGACCATTTAATAACAAACTAATTTATCAAACTACTTTGATTAAGGTTAAGCATAGATTATATAGTTGATATGCTGTATAAAATATTGTTTGATAAAAAAAAATTATATATCTACAGGAATATATATATTTTTTGGGTTTTTACCACATGTATAAGTAAATAGTACTAGCGCTTGACCCATTTTTATATATTTTTTTAAATAGAAAATAAAGAGGTGTTTCAAATGTTACGTAAATTGAAGGAATAGGAAAATGATAGGGTACCACAAAGTTAAAATATAAACTGATAAGTAAATATAAGTACTTTGAATTTGTGTTACATTTTATTGTTATTTTATAAACTTAACACATTAATAATGATTAGTTAAAAATATATGATCT
This sequence comes from Ambrosia x helenae, assembly GCA_030844895.1. Lineage (NCBI taxonomy): Eukaryota > Viridiplantae > Streptophyta > Magnoliopsida > Asterales > Asteraceae > Ambrosia > Ambrosia x helenae. Next base: position 13,188 of record JAUTDX010002017.1, read on the forward strand.
CTTTATTAATAACTATAAAATAAGGGTTAGGATCAAATGTTGCATCAATTTTGTTAGTATGTAATGGAAAACACATGAACATGTACCTGAGAGATTTGTGAGACCTGCTACTGATGCTGAGAGCGTTGAGGTCGACATAACTGTCGGTGTGTTCGAGTTCCCTTTAGGGTATGCAGTTATGATGGCTAATGATTCTTGGAGAAGAATCGGTTATGGGAGAGGGAGGGAGAGGGACGATTACTAATGAACAAACCTGTAGCAGAGAAATACAGTCGTTAAGTCTTTATTCGACTTAGGACCCCCATTAATCATACTACAATCCAAATCTAAAACTTAACATTAGGATCAATTATCGTTAGGCCTTTAGTTGATTTGTTGTATTATTGTCTTTATGTCATTATGCTAGCTTAACATACTAATAGACAAAACAAATCATAATGAGAAAATTTTATTAAAACATAAGTCATTATTCATAAGTCATAAGTAAACATAAGTGGTCAAATAAGTACATATGCTTCTAAGTAAGGTCATTAGTAAGTCCCATCTTCGAAACGTGATCTTCGAATACCTTAGATGGGAGACCTTTAGTCATCGGATCCCCAAGCATATCATTAGTACTTATATGTTCGATACAAAGATTGTTTTCCTCGACTCGTTCACGTACGAACAAATACTTCGTATCTAGGAAATGACCAGTGCTAGTCGAACTGTTACTGTTCAAGAAACTAACGGCGACTGAGTTATCACAGTAAAGCTTCAATGGTCTAGAGATGGAATTGACAATTTTGAGTCCAGTAATGAGATTCCTAATCAACATTCCATGACATGTAGCGTTATACACAGCTATGTATTTTGCCATCATTGTGTGGATGTTGTCGTAAGTCTCTGTTTATGACTCTTCCATGAAATGGGTCCGCCTACTAGCATAAAGATATACCCGAAGTGGATTTGTTATCATCTTTGCATTTAGCAAAGTCAGAGTCAGAGTATCCTACCACTTCTAAATTATCACTGCTTCTGTAAGTCAGTTTATAGTCTTGAGTCCCTTGCAGATATCTTAACACCTTCTTAGCTGCTTTCCAATAATCATGGCCAGGATTATTCAAGTAACGGCTTCCAGTGACATAAACGATATCTGGACGGGTACAGACTTGAGCATAAGCAAGACTACCGACTACTGAGGCATAAGGTATCATTCTCATCTGTTCTTTCTCCACTTCTATTTTCGGACATTGGAATAAACCGAAAACATCTCCCTTAGCTACCGGAGTTGGAGTAGGTTTACAATGTTGCATGTTATACCGCGTGAGAACACGATCAATGTAGGCCCTTTGGGAGAAACCTAAAATCCCATTTCGTCTGTCTCGGTGTATTTCGATGCCAATAACATAAGAGGCTTCTCCGAGATCCTTCATATCGAAATTAGACGAAAGTAATCGCTTCAACTCATGCAACATATCTAAGCTATTGCTTGCCAGTAAGATATCATCAACATAAAGGACAAGAATAGTAAAATTACTCCCACTCATCTTAAGGTAGGTGCATTGATCAACTTGATTCTTCATGAAACCATTACTCTTAACGACTTCATCAAACTTTAAGTACCATTGACGTGAGGCATGTTTTAAACCGTATATGGATTTCTTTTAACTTGCAAACTAGATGTTCTTGACCTTCAGGTTTAAATCCTTCAGGTTGCTTCATGAACACTTCTTCGTCCAAATCACCATTAAGGAAAGCAGTCTTAACGTCCATCTGATGTAACTATAAATCAAAATGAGCTACGAGGGCCATAACAAACCTTAAGGAATCTTTTCGAGAGACAGGTGAAAACGTCTCCTGATAATCAATTCCCTCTTTCTGAGTGTAGCCTTTTGCAACCAATCTCGCTTTATATCGTTCAACGTTCCCATTTGGATCTAGTTTTGTTTTGAACACCCATTTACATCCTACGGCTTTTGCACCGCTAGGTAATTCAACCAAATCCCAAATGTCGTTTTTCTTCATGGATTCAAGCTCGTCAATCATGGCTTTAGTCCATTCAGAAGACTGGTCACTGCTAATGGCTTCGTTATAAGAGTTAGGATCAGTAAGCTTTCCAGTATCCATATCTGCTTTAGTTAGGAAGGTAACACAATCATCAAAATTAGTAGGTCGTCTAGACCTTGATGACCTACGAAGCGGGTTTTCAGGTTCAGCATTGTCATGGTGATGAGTGTTTGATGGGTCTTCATTAGATGGTTCGTGAAGATCTGGCCGAGAAGGGTTTGGTGCAGTGACGTTAGGGGTAGAATTGGCATTGGGTACAAGAGGAATCATCGGAGTTGTGTTGTAAGTGACAAATCTGTCTCCCCCGCATCTTGTATTTCTTGCAATTCTTCATAAGGATTTACATTACTCCCACTGACCTTGAAATCCTCTAGAAATGATGCACACTTGGTTTCCACAATACAAGTGACATGGGAAGGACAATAGAATCTATAACCCTTAGAGTTCTCGGGATACCCGATAAAGAAACAACTGACGGTCTTCATGTCAAGTTTCTGTAAGAAAGGGTTATATAACTTAGCTTCGGCAAGACAAACCCATACTTTGATATATCTAACACTCGGTTTCCTACCTGTCCAAAGTTCGTAAGGAGTTTTGGGGACAGACCTCGTAGGAATTCTATTGAGTATATGAACGGCTGCCTTTAAGGCCTCAGTCCAGAGGAACAAAGGTAAACCTGAGTTGGCTAACATACTGCGCACCATGTCCATAAGGGTTCTGTTTCTTCACTAAGCTACACCATTTTGCTAAGGAGTGCCAGGCATGGTGTATTGGTTCACAATCCTCTAGCTCTTACAAAACTCATAAAATGGGTCAAGGGTTTGACCTGCATCAGTATGTCTGCCATAATAGGGACAAGCCTAGTTGGCTCGTTTGTCAAAACAGGCTGAAAAACTCGAGTCATCAAAAGTTAGCTCATGGGCCATTAAGCTACATCATTGATTTTTTATTGTTAATTTTTATACATATGATTTCGGATATTTTGGAGAGTAGGGGGTTTTGGGAAAGAATATAGACATAATTAGGGATATATAGGTTAGGACTGAAACTAGTGTTCGTGCACTTATAAGGGATGTTGATTTCTTCTCTATGAAGGTACGACTCCATCAAGGGTCAGCATTAAGTCCGGTTCTTTTTGCAGTTATCCTAGATGAGTTGTCAAAGTTGATTAAGGAGACAATTCTGTGGTGTTTGCTTTTTGCCGATGACATAATGTTAGCTGTGGAGAGTAAACGGAGTTTGAGTAAAAGGTTAGAGGAGCGGCAAGTGGCCTTACAAGGCAAGGTTTAAGGATTAGTCGCTCTAAGACTAGGTACCTTTAATGTAATTTCAGTAGTGAAGACTACAACAAAGACAATCAGATCACCAATGAAGGGCATATGCAGTCTCAGAGACAAGTACATTCAAGTATTTAGGATCGTTTATACAGAGGTTCGAGGGACGATGAGTTGGATAGTGACGTAGCCCACTACGTCCAGGTTTAATTTGATACAAAATCGATGCAATCAATAATCCTAGTCACTACATGGTCATGTTAGGCGAGGAACGACAAAATTTTCTGCGTCAATAGAAATTTCTAGAGGATATAAAGGCGACCTCCTTTGTTTGGATAAAATAAAGTAGGCAAGACGGAATTTGCTTGATTGGAATTCGTGGTGTATTTTGTATTCGGGCATGATATTGATACTGCTCATTGAATGAGTTATATCAAAGCGGGTAGACAGACGCATTCTCATTGATCAACTAATCACAGCTTTAAAGTCTTTATATATAAATCACAATTAAAAGTTGAAATATTAATGTATAAAGAATGTCAGTTATTTTTTGGATTCGCCTAACACGCTTGTCACCTTATGGCAAGAACATAAGTACATAACAATGATGAATCATTAGGGAACTTAAAAACAAATAATAATCATGAAAAGAAGAATGGAGTGTCTTTACATTATTAAATATGCAAAAAACAATTGAGCAAAGATCCAGTTTTAGCTTCTTTGCATTGCTTTGTTCTCCAAAAATGACATGAAAAGTATATAAGCTTGTCGCGGGCGATGCAGTGGCACTTCATGTCCTGCACCCGTTACTGTCACGAATGTCAACCCCTTATATATTTGGCTCCACCCCGCAACCTAATCCGAAACATCATAACAAATATTTAGAAAATTATGTAAATACATACAATTTAAATAAAAAAAGAAAAGAAAAAGAAACTAAATCTCATTACCTTTCCATTATCATACCATGGATACCAATTGGCAATTGTTGAAAGATTTAATGCATCAATTGAGTATCTTGTTGCAGTGAGGGGAACCACTGCATCTGTGTCACCACTGCATGACATAAAAAGATTACAAAGCATACAATCTTATAAATGTTATAATCTACAAACTGTGAAGCAAAGATGTGAAGAACAATAAACTGTACCTGAATACCCATACGCGTAAACCAGCACCTATAAGTTCCTTGTATATAGGAAGCATTGAAAGTGGAGAGTCTGTCCAATACTCACCAGCTATGTCACTACAATTAAGGATATACAACGCTAATTCGATCTTAAGAAGGTTGTAAAAGATTTAAAGATTATAAACTTTAATACGCACCCACAGGTTTTCCAGGGATAGGATAGCTTAGTTGTATTGGCATGAAAAGCCTTTTGAACTTCAGGAAGATTGAAGTACATATATGCATACTTCTCAGTGCACGGATCATACGCTCCACGCATCCATGGCTGTTCATAAAAGGGAAACACTTCTAAATAAAAACAACAATTACAAATATGAACCTTTTTTCGCAATCATAATGTCACATTTGAATCATTAATTTTTTATGATATATTTAACATGTACGTTTAATACAAAGTAACTTACATATCGGCCTCTAGGTTTTAGTAACAACGTGTAATTGCAAGGCTTTGTATATACGCTATAATGGTCGATATATCCTTGCTCCATTTCAGCGGTTCTAAGCGCTTTAGCGCACCCAATGGGTGGATGCTCAGAAGAAGTTCCCTCACATTCTTTTTGTAGTGACTTATAAGTCGAATCTGAAATTAAACCATGTGTCCACCAATACTCAAATGTGCCAACATAATCATGGTAATCATCAGTAACACCATTTCCCACCTAAAAAAAATGATTAAAAGTTGGAAATTATTGAATGATGGATGTTGATGATTATGATTCAGTTTATAGTTATAGTTATATATATACCATGAATCCCTTTAAGTTAATAACTGGATTCTTTACTCCTTTGTTTCTTTTGTATATGAGTTGAGACAGTTGAGGAACATAATGACCTGAATTAGATTAATTAACACACATTAGAACGTTTTAGCGAACTATAAACGCTAGTAACAAGATTAGTTTTTGTACGCGAACCTGCATAACTTTCTCCAGCAATGTAAAAATCTCTATGTTTGTATTCAGGGAATCTCTCAAACCAATTGACAAGAAATACATATGAATCTTCAGCTATACAAAAAAGGTATAAATTAACTAACTTTAAACTTATAGAACAGAACTTTATGCAATATTGCAGCCTAGTCGAAAAGCGAAAAGCGCAAACTGTTTTGTCGAAATTATGGGATTATTATTACCAGTTCTTGCATCACCAACAGTATACAAATCTGATGAAGTATTTGAATATGAATAACCAACTCCAGCTGGTGATTCAAGGAAGAGCAAATTTGCCACTACCAAGTTAAAGAATCAAGAATTCAATATCAATAACACCATTGAGCCATAAATAAAATAACAAGTTGTATGATGTGTTATAAATGACATACATTTGTTCCAAGAGTAAGGATTTGTGAAAAGAGTCTTCCCATCAGAATATATATGCAAAGGACCAATTTCTTCAGCAGCTCCATAAGCTATAGAAGAGCAACCAGGACCACCATTGAGCCATAACAAGAGTGGTCTTGATTTCGGTCTACGGTTTGTCGGTGACTCGGTTAACCAATAAAATAGAGCCCTCCCAGATTGTTGGTTGACAGTAACATAACCTGAGTACTGTAAGAAACCAACATTTGGAGGCTGTCCAGGTAGTTTGACAATCCTATCTTTTTCTTTATCAGATAAAGAATTAAAACTTCTAAAAAGAATAACACAAAGCACAAAGAATAACAATGAACTACCCATGAATGATAATAAAATCTTGGAACAACACTGATGTTAAAAGTAGTTATATGTGTTATCTAAAGAATAAGATGAAGAGACACATCTGAAATTCTCTGGAACCAACCAATGGGGAATGATAAAAGCTAAAACAAAGCTACAATACTCTTTGCTTTTGTGGAATAAATGTTTATCTAGACACTGCTAAAAAGCTGAGACAAAACACATGAGAGAAGATAAAAAAAGGTCAAGTGAGAATGACCCACAAAAGAATTATGGCAAAAGATGATAACAATGCATCAAACAAGACCACTTACTAGTTACTACTCTACAATAGATACTGACATATGTGAGTGGCTATAGCCTATATATATAGGAGTGTGTTTGTTATGAACATATTGGGGTAAAGGGGTTGACAAAAGGAGTAAAACTTTGTTGATAAGATGTAAATGAGATGGGTTTGGATGAATGATCATTTTATTATATGGTTAGAATTGTAAGTTGTGTGTGTGTGCAGTGCAAATAGTAAAGTGGGTACTGTTTGTTTGTTTGGGGTATTTGACTGAACAGTTAATAGAGCACATGGGTGAAGAAAGAGGCTGACAATGTTGATGAAATGATAGAAAATGCAGGAAAAAGGTTGGCCACTTTATTATGGATCTGATTTGCCGGGAATAATGGAATTCAAAGAAAAGATTAATTAATTAAATCTCATGCTAAAATTATCCTTATATTAGTTTATGAACTTTAATTGCAATAGTACGACATCACCATTTATGACTTTAAGAAAGTTTTTTTTTTTCTAACAGCTCTCTATCAGGACTATACAAGGCCAAAGCTCGGTTGATGCAGAATGCGAATCTGAGCATTCCAGGGCGGGAACCTCCAAAGAAGTAAACTAATAACCGATGATATGATTTACTTGATTGACTCCAACAATCTCTCCTAAGATCTCTCTCTAGTCAATATTGTTTGTTATGTATTCAATGTGTAGTTATATACTTCCTATTTTTATGTTCTGTAAATTGATTATATATATCTCATTGTAACTCTCTTTATTCATAGAGAGATTACCATTATCACATGGTATCAGCCTAATCTATCGATCCTTTCCTTCCCTTCTCCTTTTATCATGTCATCTCCTGCCTCTTCTTCCTCCCTCACTTCCGAAAACCTGCTGCCCATGGCCACTTTGCTGCACATGATGCCTGTCAAGTTGTCATCCAGTAACTACCTTATTTGGCGCAATATGATTCTCCCTCTCATTGCAAATCAGCGCCTAACTGGTCACATAGATGGCACCCTCCCACCCGAACCCCCTACTGTTCTCATTGATTCCACAGAACAAGCCAATCCCAAACATCCTGCTTGGTTCCATTCGGATCAGCAGGCTATCCTCATACTCCACTCTTCCCTTACAGAGGAACCTATGGCTGAAATCCTTGGTCTCTCATCTGCTCGTCAGATTTGGACCGCTCTGGAGGCAGCCTACAGTAACTCCTCGCTCGAACGGATGCATCTCCTACGAGACAATCTCCGTCAATTATCCAAAGGTTCTTCCTCCGTCGCTGAATACGGTCGGAAGTTTAAGGGTGTGTGTGACCAATTGTCCGCCATCGGATACCCGGTTAGTGAAACGGACAAAAATCATTAGTTTCTCTGCGGCCTTGGTTCGTCCTTCGAAAGCTGGTCCACGGCAATCCGTACTGCCTGTCCTTCGCTGCCATTTCGTGAACTCCTCACCAAAGCGGAGAGCCAAGAGCAATTCCTCAACACCTTAAATCCTCCTGCTCCGCCCTCTGTAGCCTTTGTTGCTCATCATCGGCGATCCGCTGACCCCAGATCTGCTGTAGTTTCTGGCTCCGGTTCAAAATCTGGTTCCCATGGTAACTCGCAGACCACCGCTTCAAATCGACCCAGAAGGCCTCCTCACTGTCAACTCTGCCGTACTAATGGGCATTATGCCAACAAATGCCCCAAGTTGTCCTCATTTGCCACCGGCTCTTCCTCGGGTGATGATGACATTGCCCGTGCATTTCATGCTAGATGTCATGTTTCGGATAACGGTCCAGACTGGACCACCGATTCAGGAGCCGACCTTCATATGACGGATAACACCGGTAATCTTCATTCTTTTTCACCTTACTCGGGTACATCTTCGGTAATTTTTGGAAACGGAAAATCATCCCCGATTACTCACACGGGTCATGTTTCTATTTCTAAAAATCTTTCTTTAAAGGATGTATTAGTTGTTCCTAAAATAACTAGAAATCTCCTTTCTGTTAGCAAGTTGACGAACGATTATCCTGTTGATATCTTGTTCTCAAACACCTTTTTTCGTATCCAGGATCGGAAAACAAGCCAAACTCTAGCTAAAGGTCGATGTGAAAATGGACTTTATGTGCTTCGGAATGATTCGCTTGCTTTTGTTGCTTCAATTTCTTCAAATAATGCCTCTTTTGAATTGTGGCACAGTCGTTTAGGCCATGTTAATTTTGATGTTATTTCGTCTTTACAAAAACATGGTTGTTTATCTTTTACATCTTTATTACCAAAGCCTACGCTTTGTTCTCCATGTCAACTTGCTAAATCACATAAATTACCGTTCAATCTAAACGAAAAACGTGCCTCACACCCCCTAGATCTTGTTCATTGTGACTTATGGGGGCCATCACCGGTTTTAGGTGATGAGGGTTACAAATATTATGTTGTCTTCATAGACGACCACTCACGTTTTTCTTGGTTGTACCCGCTTAAAACAAAGAATGAATTTTATTCGGTATTGGAATCCTTTTTACGTCTTGTGCAAACTCAACTTTCAAGAAAAATTAAGGTTTTCCAAAGTGACGGCGGCACGGAATTTGTAAATCATCACGTGCGCAAGATTCTTGATCAAAACGGAACCTTTCACCGTTTATCTTGCCCATATACCGCTCCTCAAAATGGTCGTGCCGAGAGAAAACATCGTCACATAGTTGAAACTGGTTTGGCAATACTCTTTCATGCTCGTGTTCCCATCAATCATTGGGTTCATGCCTTTAGTTCCGCCACTTACATAATCAATCGTCTACCCACTAAACTTTTAAATGACATCTCACCATTTGAAGTGCTTTACTCAACTAAACCCAATTACTCCAATTTTCGTGTGTTTGGATGTTGTGTGTATCCCTACTTACGCGATTATGCTCCTCATAAACTTGCCCCTAGGAGCATTCCGTGTATTTTCATGGGATATGCCTCACAATATAAAGGTTACAAATGCCTTGATCCGGCTACTTCACGGATGTATATCTCTCGCCATGCTCGGTTTGATGAAGCATTTTTTCCTTACAAAGACACAACCCCTCCCACCAACATTGCCAAACTTTTCTTGTCCACCTTTCACGAACCAACTGATGTTCCCATGCAACCAAATGTTCCCATGCAACCCAATGTTCCCATGCACTCCCATCCCACTCCTTCTCTCTCATCCCACTCACAAACTTCTACCTCTCCTTGCACCATTTGCAATCACTCACCCTCTGCCAATCCTTCATCACCACCTATACCTACTGCCCCACCACCTCCTCTCTCTAACAACCTCACCAATCCCTCGTCCCCAAACATACCCAATCCCCAATCTTCATCTCAACCAACTACGTCCGATACTCCTTCCCAACCGGTTGCAACCACCACTTCGCAACCTGCTCCTCCTCATCCTTCCTCTCCCGCTAACTCCTCCACAAATAACTCACATCCCATGGTCACCCGTTCGAAAGTCGGCATCCACAAACCAAACCCGAAACACACCTCCTATCTTGCTCACACTTTGCAATCCTCTCTTCACTCGGCTCTTCTTACCACAACTGATCCTAAGGGCTTTAAGAGTGCTTCCAAACACAAGCATTGGATGGAAGCCATGCATGCCGAACTTCGTGCGCTTCACCTCAACGATACATGGACTCTTGTCCCTCGCCCAACATCCGCTAATGTTGTTGGCTCCAAATGGGTGTTCCGCACGAAATATAAATCGGATGGCTCTCTAGATCGATACAAGGCAAGGCTAGTCGCTCAAGGCTTTACGCAAATTCCCGGGCTAGATTTCACCAACACCTTTAGCCCCATTGTGAAAGCTACCACCATCCGCGTTGTTTTAATCCTTAGCCGTTATCAACAGTTGGCCTCTTCGTCAACTCGATGTTAACAACGCTTTTCTAAACGGCTCCTTGTCCGAAACCGTATACATGGAGCAACCCCCTGGCTTTGCAAACTCCTTGTATCCGAACCATGTTTGTAAGCTCAAAAAGGCTCTTTATGGCCTCAAACAAGCCCCGCGCGCATGGTTCCATCGCTCAGCTCATTCCTTCAATCGTATGGTTTCCAATGCAGCAGGGCTGACCCTTCGCTCTTTGTGTTTCACAAGGGTGATTGTCTCATGTATCTTCTCGTCTATGTTGACGACCTCATTCTAACCGGTAACAAACCTACCTTACTTGATGCATTCACTGCTCGCTTGAACAAGGAATTTTCCATCAAAGATCTCGGCTCCTTAAGTTACTTCCTTGGTCTTGAGGTTATTCACACACCTGAAGGTTTGTCCCTCACTCAAGCTAAGTATGCCAACGACATCATTTGTCGTGCAGGCCTTACCGATGCTAAACCCGTTCCAACTCCGCTGTCCACCACCGATACCTTTCATGCTGATGGTAATCTCTTTCATGACCCCACCTTTTATCGCTCTCTTGTCGGTGCGCTTCAGTACTTAACCATCACTCGCCCAGATTTGGCGTATGCGGTCAATCAAGCGTGTCAACATCTACATGCTCCAACCGAAAGACATTTTCAGCTTGTCAAAAGGATATTACGGTACATCAAAGGGACAATCTCTCATGGGCTGCTCTTCACCAAACCAACCTCCTCTACCATCTTGGGTTACTCAGACGCGGATTGGGCACGGTGTATCGAAACTCGGCGGTCTACATATGGTTACTCAGTGTTTTTAGGCGGAAATTTGGTCTCATGGAGTGCAAAGAAGCAACAGTCTGTGTCACGCTCAAGCTGCGAATCCGAATACAGGGCGATGGCTAATGCTGCTGCGGAAATTGTTTGGCTCACGCATCTACTACAGGAACTACACGCACTTCCACCTACACGTCCTACACTCCTCTGTGACAATCGAAGTGCTTTGTTCATGTCTCACAATCCTGTATCAAATAAACGAGCAAAACACATTGATTTGGATTATCACTTTGTCTGAGAATTGGTTATGTCCGGGAAGCTTCACACGCAGTTTATTCCAACCAAGCTTCAACTCGCGGATATCTTCACCAAGAGCCTGCCTCGTCCTCAGTTCGAGCACTTTCGGAATCTTCTCCGAGTTCATCCACCGCAGTTTCGCTTGAAGGGGGATAATAACCGATGATATGATTTACTTGATTGACTCCAACAATCTCTCCTAAGATCTCTCTCTAGTCAATATTGTTTGTTATGTATTCAATGTGTAGTTATATACTTCCTATTTTTATGTTCTGTAAATTGATTATATATATCTCATTCTAACTCTCTTTATTCATAGAGAAATTACCATTATCACATAAACCCTCCCATCTTTTGAAATGTTATAAAAGTAAATGTTTTGCAATAAATACATAGACAACTTTGGTCTCACAAATGATTTTAAATTTTTTTTAACAAACCGACAATCATTTTCATTCTACACCAAAAGTCCGTTTTCGTAGCAAGGTGCTAGAAAAGAGAGCAAAATACAATTAAAGTCTATAACAAAGGGTCAAAACAAATTTACATCAGATTTTAACCATTTATCTAATGTTAAGTTATTTCATGTTGCCCCAAATCTTCAAATTAAGATATGTATTCTTTATTTCTTCAACCATACTTGTCACGTAATTAGAATGGCCATCAAAGATTCTTTTGTTTCTGTCATCCCAAATTGTCCAAAGAGTCGTTATTATTACTAGGATCATAGCCTTCTTCCGTTTGGCCGGGAAATGCATATTTTGTATGTTCCCAAACAAGTCTTTAACCGTATCCACTAATGCTAAAGCAGACCACCATATGACTTCACAACAATGCAACTGACTAAAACATGGTCAATTTTCTCTTCCGCATAACATTTTATCACTACGTATTAGATTTGTTTATCTCGGAAAGCTTCCGGTATATAATCTACTAAGTAATATAACCCAAATCCCTTGAAGGGTGAGAGTGTCAATTTGCTGATTGGGATCTAGAATGTCGGTTGCCAATTGTTGGTTGTACTATTCTCGTTGCCTATAATAATCAAGTTTCCATTTGGAAATTACAATATATTAATAATCAAGTTGATTTAAATAGTTAGGTTTTTATTTTTCTATTTTGGCCACTTTTCTTTTTTTTTGCTTTTTTTGTTAACTTTTTCTTTCCCATTTTGACCACCAAATTTTTGTTAAGTTTTTGTTTTCCTCATATTGGCCACACAATGTTTTTTTACATTTTGTTTAAGGTTTTTTTTCCCGTTTTGGCCACCAACTTTTTTATTAAGTTTTTTTTCATTGTGGCCCCCGACATAATGCGTTTTTTACCCGATTTCGCACAGGTTCGGTTTTTGTTCTTTTATTATCTATATATTTAACGACCACGAAATGAATAGCTGCTTCACTCTAACGTACGCAGCCGGCCGCCGACTACATCTACCGTGCGCCATCTCCACCATGTGCCGCGGACCGCGGGAGGATCCCAGTATTCTCCGCGTAGCCGCTGCCACTTTTGTGTTTTCTCATTGTCCAAGGTTAGTCTCTATGCCTTTGTCGGTTACCAAAATCCGCATCAACACGTCATGTGAAAAACGCGCAATGCGCGCATTAATACACCTAGTATATTTTTGAAATCAAGATTTTTGTAATAGATTTCAATTTGGTAATTTTATGTTTATAAAGTTTAATGAAAAAAATAATCAAAACAAAGTTTTTATACGTGCGCAAGCAGAACCTGACAAAAAGATCAAAAAGGTTTGCTATTTTTTTTGAACGGCTATTGTTACATATTTACACTACTGCGCAGGTTTAAACCTGAGACTTCCCCTCTAAAAGACATGCGCCTCTACCAAATGGACTTCCCACATTTTCATGAGATAAACTCGGCAATCGTACAATCTTTCGACTTTCGTATGCGTAACAAGTAGGGCTGCAAACGAACCGAATTAACACGAACAGTTCATGAACACTTGCCGAATGAGATTTTCTATTCGTGTTCGTTTGTTAAGAAAACGCTCTAGTTCGTGTTCGTTTGTTAATTTTGTTCATGAACGTACACGAACACAAACGGACATTCATGAACACAAACAAGTGTTCATAAACACAAACGAACATAAACAAGTGTTCATGAACAGAAACAAACACAAACTGACATACTTTAACTTTTGAATTAGATCAGTTTCACATATATTAAAACATTCTCTAGATTAACCCAAAATATAACTTAATTATCCAAACATACTTGGTACTCAACATAATATTGGTAAACACAATAAAGTAGTGTCTCCAAAAACTAAGTTCGCATCTTAAACTTGAAGTCTTCATTAATCTACCCAAAATAAACATGAAGTCGATCATCGAACGACACACGTTACCGAACGTTCACAAGCATAAATGAACGAACACAAACAAACTTCCAGCCGAACGGTTCATAAACTGTTTGTTGAAAGTTCAGTTCATTTGCAGCCCCTAGTAACAAGGTTATTTATCACGTCAAAGTCGGATCACGGGGAGAATGTCACTATGATGAGATTAACACTTACTATTCTTGCAACCGTTAAAAGTGAAGATCCTCAATGTGGTATTGTGATGCTCAACCTCTCTGATACGGTTTCCAGTCCCTTAGTCGAGTACATAATTGTATTTACATATAGCTATACTTTTTATATGGATTATTTATATCATGGTTTCGTCCAAAATTTATACAACCCGACCAAATCTATGTAGTATTTTCAATAGTTTGTGTTTGGGCTTGTTTTATCTATACATAATTTCAAATGTCAAGGGACTTGTAGCTTGGTGGTACTGGTAACAAAGAGTGTAGTAAAGGTGTTGAGTGGTTGAGGGTATCGGTTTATTATAGACACCTTAATAGTGAGGAAGGTGCACAACCTAAACTATCCTAGATTTCACCGGTTATGCATTTTCAACTCATTATTACCCTATACTACGCCAAAACACCTTAATAGTGAGAACACAACCCCAAACTACCTAGTTGCCAACTCGTTACTTTCTCTATTTACAAACTACTCTCTCTCTATCTCTCTCGTAACCACACACACATGCTTCTCGGGTTGTACCAACCGAGACCACCACCCAAACACCCCGACCTGATGGAGCTGCGTGGTGAAACTGCGCGGGTAGGGGTACCTGAATGGGGTACTTGAGTGTCCACCCGCCTGTCATAGAAAACATGTGTGGATATTGGATCGATTTGTTATTAAAAGAAACTTATCAAATTGTTGTACTATGTTTTTGTCGTACTCTCAAGCTCAATGTATTTTCAGCATTGAAATTGATTTTGGGTATACTCTATCAATCATTCAATCGTATTCACCCAAAAAATAATCTAAGACTGAAGCTAAAAAAGGTCAAATATCCAAAGAAAAAGAAAGAAGGAAGATGAATGAATGAATTTTAAGGCCCAGTTTAGACCATTGGGCTGCAATGTTCCAATATGCAATAAGCCTCTTGACCCATGTTTGTGGAAGACAAAGCTAGTCGAGGAAAATAAAACATGTAAAAATATAAAATATAAAATATAAAATATAAAATATATATATATATTTTTTATAAAATGCCAATGACAAGTAAACCCTTTTCTAATACAAGAAGCCATTCAAGTTTCAAGTACATTATACGAGCGAAAGATTTTTAGTAGAGTTAATAGAGGTAAGGACTATTATAGTATACATGCTATCCGTATTATTTATGTTATTGTTAAACATTAAAAGATCAACAAAGCAATAAACTCTTAATTTAATTTAGCAAATATATGTATATGTTTTCTTTTTTACAAATCTTGTTTACTTTAACATGGAAAAAAATGAAAAGGAATATGAAAATCAGAAAACGTAAATAAGCTGAAGTAGTCATTTAATTATTGAATAAACTAGAAATTACAATTAAAAAAATAAAAAGAAAGCAATTGATAAAGTCAACAAATGTAAAATAACTAGGTTTTAGCCCGCGCGCGCGTTGCGGCGCGCCAAAGCGATGGTAGTACATGGTAAGTCGTAATCGTGAGCGCCGTCATTCTACGAAGGTTGGTTTCAGCCGCCGAGCAAATCATTCCGATCTCAATTAGCCGCTGCCATGTAAAGAGGAGCAAACGCACAACGAAAACATAATCGGTTGCATCGCGATTGCGCCATGAAACGGCGACCACGTTGTATACGCTAACATCATAGCCAGGAAGTTATTAAACGAAAATCCTCGGAAGAAGACTGGCCTATTCATAAGCACTTCGCAAATTGTAACACCATAGCTAGTGGAGACCGCATTTAATACAATGAAGTGGCGCAAGTGCACAACGGTCGGCTAACCGGTTGTGCATGTGAGGCACCAGCACAATCAGTAATCACGTCGTATACGCTAACCTCAAATGATTGGTAATGGTCAACCTACTATTTCAAGCACCAAATTATCATAAGTATTTTTTAATAACATTCTGGAACAGGTTATACAATTATATATTTCTTTTCTTACACAAATTCAAATATCATATTATCATATATATGCATACCCCTGGTTCAGTATACATATTGGCTTTTGAAATGCAGCCAAGTCATATGCATGCGCACCTTTTCACCATCGTAGGCCCCTAAATATCACTAATTTGGATAGGTCTCTGATTCTATTTGAAGAACAAACAGTTTGTATCCAAAACACCTTTTTAAGACAATAATATAACTGTACAGATATACATACCTAAATATACTGTATATGAATCAATCAACCACTACCATTCACATGTAAAAAGAAACAATCAAAATTCAAATTAGCAATTCATAATAAGTAATCAATCCTCTGCTACTCATGAACAATATGAACATCTCGATCCTCTCTTATCAGTTAATCAATGAATCACGTTGTCACTATTTACCAATTCATGGGAAATGGCTGCTAATTATAGCGATATATTCACAGGAAAACGCCTTTAACACGCAGCGATTAACATAGTCAAGAGGCTCAGGTGCATAACGGGAAGTCGTTCGGTTGCACAGCATTAGTGCCATCACAATCGACTTCCACGTCGTAGACGCTAACATCATAGCCAACCGCTAATTCAGAGGGTAACAACGAAGCACTCATGAGGCAGCAATTAACAAAACAAAGACCCTCAGCCGCAGAGCGGGAAGTCAGGCGCTTGCACGACAGTAACGACATGACAATCGACTACCGAACCGCTTACGCCACCATCACAGCCAACCACCAATTCATAGGAAATCACTACTAATTATAGCGATACATTCGGAGGTAAACGCACTTAACGGGCAGCAATTAACACAACAAAGAGGCTCAGGCGCATAAGGGGAAGCCGTTCGGTTGCACAACATTAGTGCCATCACGATCGACTTCCACCGTCATATACGCTAACAATAACATCATAGCCAACGGCTAATTCAGAGGAAATCAACAAAGCACACGAAAAGCAACACAACTTCTTCTAAACATACAAACAGCGACAGGAAACAAAAGCACATAACGCCGGAAATGTTACGACCTCTACAGTTGGCGTCAGATGTGGTTCTTGAAAAGCCATGGCTGGACAGGGGTTGCAAGTGCATAAAAGGCCACTTGTCGTCCTCGATTATGCCACACGAAGCAATAATCTTCGCCACAAACATCATAGCCCGTAGGAGGTTTTCACAAAAGCAAAGGTTGTGACATGGTTTGACAATAAAAACCGACGGCGAGAACAGGGAGTAAAAACGTACCGACGACGCCGATTAACAACATCAGCAACAGAGCATAACACCCAATCATACCTACCACTACAGCCTCCCTCTCTGTTGCTCTGTATCACAGTGGAGCAACATATAAGAGTGTATTTGTCCATCTACCACCCATCAAGCAAAGGTCTTGTCTTATCCATTTAAACAAACGGGTCAGATGACGATCCATTTGTGGGGTCATGGTCCGATTAGGTCAATAGTCGGTAAGATCCAGTTCTGACCCATTATCGCACCTACCGTCGCCGCCACAACTGGCCTGAAACCAACCGGCAACAACGGCGGCTACCAACGTCGCGAAACCACAGTCGACACGAACGACCAGAAAAGAGAAGCACAGACCAAGTGGTTGAAGAGATGAAAGATGGTGAAGATATGTACGTGGCTAGACACGTGTCAAGGAACGATGCGTTTGCGGGCCGCCACAGTTCGCCAATCAGCTGAGAACCACCGCCAAGATGAAGCGCTTATAGCCAATAGTTGGAACAGTAAATGCCTCTCACATCAAAAGTTAGTAATTGTATCTTTATATAATCATTAGAATATGAAAGATATAATCTTTGCTGATGACACAAAGGATCCACGTGGGTGTCACTATCTAATATGAAGATATGATTTAAGTTTTTAACTTTATTTCTGAACCATAAATTCATAGCGTTTCGAGGTTGAAAATCTAATATGACACATCAACTTTACATGTAAAATAGACTAATGCGCTTTACATTTAATGCAGAAAAGTTTCGGGTAGCACCTAACCTAAAACAATTAACAATATATAACTCTAATGTTAACACTTAACTTAAAATAGTGTATAACTCCATTGTTAATAATTAACCTTAAAGAATATATAATTCTAATGTAAACATCTAACCTAAAACAATGTATACCTCAGGAGCATCAAGGGATAGACATATTCTAGTTCAAATATTAGGATTTAGGATCTTCAATGTATGCATTTTTATTTCCATCTCAATAAATCTAATAAATATAATAAAAACTCTAAAACTCACAATCTTTCATAGTTGTCAATACTTTTCTATACCTACTGTCAACCCTCAACAACCAACAAACTATAAAAACTTATAGTTCAAACCATCATGAACCAAAAGTGAACTTATCAGTTATCAATAGTCATTTACTTATAGTTATTTAACATCAATATAACTAAATTCAAAGTTATTGCTGACAAAGATCTACTCAAAGTCTCAAACTACATAATCATAACACATCTCTCTAAATCCCTCACACTCAATCGTTGCATGTTCATAGTATTCTAATCAGTAATAACTCTTATATTCCTTAACCTAGAACATAATCCCACCACATTGTTTTCACCGACCCCGAATTTAGATAGAACCACGACTTCATATTCTTAAAGTTCACTGTCAAAAGCTGTATTAAATGACTCTTAATAGACCCTTTAATCTTATCACCCTGAAAATAACCATAAACCAAACATGAAGATCAATCACATCAACTCTCATAACATAAACATACAAACAACACATAAATAAAAAACACAAAGAAAACAAAAAAAAATAAGATGAAGAGAAAAAGAACATCATTTAGTTTCAAAAACTAACAAAATACAAAGCACATAGTATCAATAAAAGACCACGTGTTACAAACTAAGAAAAACAAATATATATATACGTTACCTTTTCATCGATCAATATCATCTCCATCTTAAAAATTTGATTCCACTTTCGTATGAATTGGGCCTTCATCTACCACATACCTGATTAGCTAGATTCAGATCACGAACAAAACTAAGATTGTTGTTTACATCGTCCATTGACATTGTCATGGTTTTAAAGAACTGCTTTTAGATATTTAAATTTCAAAACTCTGTAGAAATTTTAAAATTGATATTACGAATGGCTAAATTTGTTATGTGCTTATACTTATAAAGGAAGCTTAGTTCTAATTATACTTGCGGCATAATTAATGAACGACGCTTCCCTATGTTAATTTAAAACTTCCATCTTAAAAGTTCAAACTTCGGCGGCTTAACAACTCAAGCAGATGTTCATAACTCTGCTTATTAAGAGGTGAGCTCAATAATTAGAGCATGTTTGGCTCCCTAATTTTTTCACCTCCTTTTGACTTATAACTTATTCAAGAAGTCAAAAGTTAAAAAAAAAAAAAGTTTTGGGTAATGGTTTGAAAATGAGTTTTTAGAGGTTTTTGTGATTTGAAAAGGAGAAAGTCATAAGTTAGAAATTGTGACATTTGGTATTAAGGAGAAAAGGAGGTAAAAAAGGAAAAAGGAGATGGACATCCAAACATGCTCTTACTCTAAACAACTATTCGTTAATCGAGATTAACAAACATATGTTGTTGAGCTCAACAATGCTAAATTAAAGTGGCTGTGTATTTTCTTGAATATTTTAAGCAAATTAATGACATCTTTATTCGTATCAACGAGGCATTGTTGGCTCACCTCTATGATTGACACATCAGCTTTCTTATGTCACTCATGGTTAGATAGTTAGATTATAGTAACATGGTTACGCAATCATGAGTTGCCAATAGCGCCCACCCCTTGGGTGAAAGCTTCCCATATGCTCGGGTTTACCAATAGCGTTGCGTAGCCTATGCCCGCACGTTCCCAAACTAGGGGAAACCCACCCACCAGAAGGCCCACTACGGTAAAACTTGGGTAGGATTAGATTCGAACTTGCGTCCTTTCAGTCCCAAGCTCTAACCCTCATTTCCCTTGCCACTCCACCATAAGGGTGATGGCTCATGGACACGTAGTTAATGTCGTTTTTTTTTCAAAAGTATAGTAATAGATACCCGTGAAAATAAACGCTTGATTTTATGGTTACTTTTAAAAATAATCACGTATAAAAAGTTATTGGCATTTAGAAAATATGGTAGAAGACGCATGTGACTTGCATTTGCGTATTGTTGTGATGCAAGTATCACGTGCACAATTTTTTTTACGCTTTTAACCTTTTCTTCCCCCAGTCTCCACTTTAACACATGACACTATATGGTTTCTTTCTACACTTTCTATGGTTTTAGCTATTTGTAGAATATCATAATTCAAACCCTTTGTGCATTGGTGCGTTTTATTAGTGCTTTGTTGATGTTTTTGGTTAACATTAACTATCTTTGGCTCTTAAATTTTAGTAGTGATGTGTTTAGCCCCTTAACCTTTATGAGATTTTCTTTCATTTCCCTTGCAATTATTATAACTAGTAATTTTACTCAGTGCATTGCAACAATAACTTCATTGGTATGAACTATTGGTTCACTTTATTGTTTATCAATACGATATTGACACTTGGTATATCACTAGAAAGAGATAGCGTAAAACTATTAAAAAAATATCGAAACATAAACTTACGTAACCTTACATATGGAAAATGAAACCTGGATATCGTTGATAACTTTCGTAACCCCAGACGTCATTAAGCGCAAAAAAATAATATTTTTGCGAAACGTCAACACACGTAATTTAATTTATATAAGAAAACGGAAGTTAGAACAACGTTGATAACATTAGTAACTTTAGGATTAAAAAAAAGAAACAAAAGCCCTAAAAAGTGAATAAAGAAAAAATTAAAGTTTGAGAACTAAAAGAATATACAAGTTGGAAAAAAAACTTATTTTATAAACTAAATGGGTCTCCTTACAAATTAACAAATTTCAATGTATCAATGTGAAAGTTTTGTACATGAAATCTTTGTGGGCCCTCAACTATAGTAATGATATGTTTAGCCCTTTAACTATAATGATCGTAAATTATGTTTGTTAATATCCTATTATTTTTTATAGGTCAAATTAATTATTATATTTTACGTTTTGATCTAATTTAGCAAGACGAAAAATAACATCATAAAGAGAAGAAAAATTCGCGCTTCTGTCCGATTCAATTGTTTTTTTATCTTTTGTTTTACGAGCTTTAGTGTATCAGAGCAGTAGTGTGACAGTGGTGCTACTTGACACGATTTTATGCTCCCGCAGTTAGGGCTGTAAACGCACCAAATAAACATGAATAAGGGCTTTCTCATGTTCGTTCATTAAGAAAATAATGTGTTCACAAACTATTAATGAATACTTACTAAACGAGGTATTCCATTCGTGTTTGTTCATTAAAGAAATGAACGTGTTCATTAACACATAAGAAAGCAAATAAAATTGGTGGACGCAAAGGAGTCTAAGGGGTGTTTGTTTTTTCTCCAGAAGCACTTCTGGCCTCTTTTGTCTGCTCCGTGCAGACACGGGCAGACGTTTGGGTGTAGCAGACTGTTTGTTTTTTGGAAGACATCCCCCTAAAAAATGTCTGCCCGCCCTCTTCTTGGGGCAGACATGGTTCAACCTCTTCTTGCCCTCTCCAACCTCTTCTGTCATTTCTCATCATATCCTCTCAACCAAACCCTAGTTCTTTCTCTTCCCTCTTCCTTCCTCCCCAAGCAGCCATCCTACCTCCTCCTCATCCCCCTTCCCCTTCGCCGCCACCGCCCTCCCTCCTCTTCCCCCTTTCGCCGCCCTCGGCCCTCCCTCCTCCTCCCCCTGCCGCCGCCCTCCCTCCTCCTCCCCCCTGCCCGCCGTTGCCATCATCTACAACAGAAGTGTTATTATAAAAGTCAACAACAACTCACTCAGACAGTCTTACATCCAAGCCATAAAGAATCGATAACGTGTTAATCATATTATTATATAGTAATTAGCATATAGTTAAAGTTTTTTCATTAAAACAAAATACGAAAGTTACATCATAATAGCAGGTAGACGGGCAACAAGCTGCGCCGCCACCCCTTTTTGAATTGCAAACCCTAGTCTACTAAAGACAAAACCTTGCCCCCCTGGGGATGAAACATTGCTGTGGACGACCCGTTGGACCCTGGTCAAGAAACGAATAGCTTCTGGCGCCAGGGAGCCAAAGGTGTCGAAGGCCAAAGGGATAAAGACATGTTGGTTATCTGCACAAGCTTTAGCGTGTTTACCTACATTCTTTGATTCCGCCTTTCTTGATGCTTGCCCAGCTACGAATCCTGTTTCCCTTAACCCAACCAGCGGAGATACCCCGGTGAGGTCCACACAGGCATGTTTCCCCCTCTCCCACCCAAAGACAAGCAGATCTGCGGGTCGCAGGGTGGATCTCCCTTCCGTGGGGTCTGTGAGGAAGTTTACAGGGGCCTCCTTTTTGGCAGAGATCCCAGCTCTTCTCAAGATATCCCGCAAAACGTCCCTCACCCAGTCATGCCGATATTTGAAACCAGGGAGCTCCTTGCAATGAATTGCATGCTCCCCGTATTTATCCATGCAAGTTTTACGGCAGATGGGGCATGTTTCATCTTCCGGGTAACATGGGGATCACCAATCGGTACTTGAGTATAGCCCTGTACTCTACTGCAGACATGCATTGACCCAAACTCTCAATCGGGATAACGGTCAAAAAATCCTGAGCATGAGGCCCCTTTAGGCATTCAATCACCGCCTTCTGGCGAGTGGACAACTCAAAAACTTCTCCCAGGCTCTGAGCAGTTTTGCTAAAAAGAGCATTCGCCAAAGTTTTTTGTGGCTTTGGGGGGGCGGTGTCCTTGTTAGAAAAACCGCCAATATCAAAGTCCGGGAGATAGACATTTAAACGTTCGAGCGCCTGTTGATAGTCTGGGTCTAGTCCAATGACCCCACTGTTTCGGAGGATATGATCCTGAAGTTCCCAAGACTGAGCTCTGGACGCCACAAAGGCATAGACCCCAACATCTCGAGCTGAAAGGAGACCCAAACCACCTAAACGCATCGGCAAGGATGCCAAGCGCCACTGGAGGTCCCCGAAGAAGGGGCCGCCACACACAACTATACCTTCAATAGCTTCGCGGAGACCATTAAAGATTTAGGGGTGTTTGGGGTTGCGTTTTGAAATGGATTTTTAAATTATTGACTTTTGAAAACGAAAATAATCAATTTTTAGTGTTTGGGGTTGAGTTTTGAAGTGAAATTTTAGGCTAACAAAATACGATAATCTAAAAGTAGCTTCACCCCTACTTTTTCAAAACACAGAAACTGTTTTGAAAAATCAATCCCAAACACCCTCTTAGTTCATTTACAGCCCTAGTAAACGCAAAACAACGGACCAAAGCCTCCAATAAAAATATCTAGCGAACCCTAAGGCATAACAACGCACACCGCCAAACACACCTGTCGAGTTATCAATAACCCCCGGACGTGAAAACCGGAACAAATTCTAGTTTATTGGAATGCCATTCAGTTACATCTTACCATCACCCACCCGTCATCCTAACCTTCAATTTTTTTATAAACATAAACATATTAATATAATAATAATATTATTATTATTTCCCTCCTAGCTTATCACCTCACCTCAACTCCCTCTCTCTCTCTCTAAACATAACCATCTTCTTCTTCTCCCTCCATGCGCCGTTTGCTGTCAATTCAAACCCTAATAACAACAACAACAATAATAATAATATCTGCACCCTTCAACAACCCTTATTCAATTCGTTCTCCAAACAATCCATTCCAGAAGAGACTCAATTGTTAGATAGATGCAGTCGTTCGATAGGAAGCCGTCGTCGTCGGCGCCGGTTGATATTGTTCCCAATCGATGGACCCACCACTCGCCCACAACTCCTTCCTCTCTCTATAAAGGATCTCCCTGGGTTGGAACTGTTACTGGTTAGTTTTTTTTTTCTTTTTTTTTCAGAATCTTTTAGGGTTAGAAACTTGAAAGCCGGTTGCTTTGAGGTTTTTTTTTAGATGGGTTTTGTGTTTTGGGGATCTTTTTAGGGTTAGGGACTGGAAAGTTTGTTGCTTTGAGGTTGGTTAATTGTGTTGTACCAGTTATGTGTAATCTTTCTTTTTTATTTTGTGTTTTTTATAATCTTTTTTTAATGATACAGGAGTGTAGAATTAGGGCCAGATCTGAGAGGATGAATTTATACACTGTTATGTAGTTTAATTTTGTTTTTTTTTAAATTTATTATGTGATATATTTAGTTTAAACCTTAGGGTCAATAATTGTGTAGATCTGGTTTTTTGTTTATATCTTTGATGGATGGGATATGGGTTTGGGAGACTGTGTTAAAGATATTGTTGTCTTCACAAAGGGTTATTCTTTGCTTGTGCTAATTGATTTGCTGATTTTATTTTTATTTTTTTGCTTTTTTTTATAGGTCATGGTAAGTCAGTAGGCGGAGGTTGGAACGGTACGTCAGTTGAGTCATCGCCGCGTGTCTCTGTGGTTTCTAGTATTCAGAGGGATCAGAAAGGAGAAAACTATAGGGAGACCAGTGCGTCGCCAAGCAGTAATGGTTTTTCTTGGGACCAACTAAAGAACAATAATGATGGAGTCGGTACGACAAACGCGCAGAGTTTTGAGAAAGGGGCTACGCTGGGATCTGGAATTGATTGGAAGCCTGTGAAGTGGATTCGATCCGGGAGTTTATCTTCAAGAGGGTCTGGTTTCAGTCATTTAAGCGGCGGTAAGATTATTGGGGTTGACTCTTTTGATACCAAGATGGAGGGTCAACATGGTAACGTTACTGTTGTTCAATCACCTTCTGGTGATGCCGGTACCTGTGCGACACCGAAGACTCCTGATGAGGCTAACTCTCGTAAAAAACCTCGCCTTGGTTGGGGGAAGGGCTGGCTAAGTATGAGAAAAAGAAGGTTGACCCTGATGATAAAGATAATGGATCAAGAAATGGTATGGCTGATGGTGTCAGTAGCTCAGATTCTATGCTCCCTAGCCCTTCTAGTTTGCCTGGTAAAAGCCCGAGTCCAGCTGGTAATTCAGAAAGTGCATCTCCTACTACACCTTGCTCGATTGCTTGCAGTTTGTCTCCAGGTAATTTAAATACACTAATTCATAGTTTTTGTTTTTTTAACCTCATATCTTGACTTGCTTAACTTGGCGCACAAGGTGGAGGTAGTATTTGACTATCAAGAACAATGCCAATTTATACTTGCCATTTCCGGCTTTGATACCAAACTATTCGGGTTTTGTTGGGAACGAATAAAGGATATAGAAAATGCTACCTAACATGTATAATTGTTTCTGTTTGGCTATCTATCAGATGTTGATATATAACGGTTTACGGTTCATTCTTGAACATATTATTAAAAATGTGAACAATATAATTAACTGTTGAAGAATCCTTGATACGTCTAAACTATCATTAAAGATAAGAAATGTAAGAGGTGCTATGTATTAAGATAAGATAGTAGGTTATCTTTTCAAAGTTCATCTTTCTGTAATAGCAAAAAATCAGCCATCCAGATTGAAGTTAAAGCTTTGAGTCCTACCGGCACAAAAATGTTGCTGGTGGGCCGGGTTTTACCGCAGTGGGCCTTCGGGCGGCGGGTTTTCCCCGGGAACTGGTGTGAAATTATTGGTGGACCCGGGTTACTCTCGGAGTACTCCTTTGTCCAGTGGGTACTTCGTGAGTGATCGGGATTGATTTGTTGGCCGTTAAAAAAAAGGTATCTGAAAGGACGTTAAATGTGTAGATGGTCAACTGCTGACCCTGGTCTTGTGTCCTTAAACTGTTGATATGAAAAACACAGTTCTTCATATGCATTTTCTTTTTCTTTAGTTTACGTGGGATGAATTTTGAAAGTTTATTTGTTGCTACTTTGGCATTACAGATCTAAAAGAGAAGACATCTACTACAGTGGATAATAATACTTGTAGTCCTAGTGCTGCTTCTCAAAATCATACACAGGGGTTACCATTTAGTTTAGAAAATTTGGATCTTACTGAAGGCTTTAACTTGAGCGTATTACTAGATGAACTACTGCAGACTGATGATACTAGTGCTCAGGGGTCTGGTTTTGCAATGGACAAGTTACAGGTATGGAAAGCAGATATTTCAAGTATACTTGAAAATACGGAATCCGAGATTGATTTTCTTGAGCATGAATTGAAGTCTCATGGAGATTCATATCCTTTTCTACCTGCTTCCAGTTCTATCTTAGAACAGTGCAACACTAAGACTATTCAAATTTCAAAGAACATCTCTTCGGTAGATATTCCTACGAGGAAAGCTGATGTCATCCAAGAAGAACGGGCTTCTCCTGTCGACATGGATACAGGATCTGAGAAAGCTGAATGCTCTCATGATCATGTTTGCAGGAATGGTAGGCAGGTCCCAACAGACAGTAGTTGTACAGATCATGTTGGTGGTAATGCATATAATCATAGAGAAGATAAGTCAAATGGTTCAGTAATTGATTCAAACAAAATTGTAGCTAATATAACATCTGATGAGCTTAGTAAGTTATTGCCAACCACACTTTTATGTACCAGTGTTTTGAGAGCTACTGATGATTCAGAGATTAAGAAAAAGGTTGAGATGAGGAAGCGTTTTCTGAAGTTTAAAGAAAGGGTCACCACTCTTAAGTTTAGGACATTTCGGTACTCTTGGAAGGAAAATCTTCGCTTGCTATCTATAAGAGCTGGTGCAAAGTCACAGAAAAAGTTCGAATCGAGCTCTCGTATGGGATATTCAGACCATCAGAAGTACCGTGCTACCGGTCATTCTCGGTTATCTTCTTCTGGTAAGAAATGGTTGATATATCAACCGCACTTTTAGCCATTTATTATATAATATATGTTTTTTTTTGCGTCAGTTGGTGCATTTGGAACTATTTTAGACGGAATCTGTTTGCTAAGGTAGAATCAAGTTTTAGTTTTTCAATTACATGGAAACATGAAGTTGCATAATCTTCAACTAAAACAGAGTCCTGTTTTTAGCAAAATTTATCACTTTATGATAGTAGTTATCATGTTTAACTCTCTTTCCAAGAACTCTAGTAAAATACCCCTTTAGTTTGGTGTCGACTGTTGCGCTGTTTGATCTTTTGTCAAAATAGCAGGATGAATTTACTGCTGAGACAGTGAGACGTCCACTTAGGGTTTCTGTTTTTTTAATGATTTGCATTGTCTGGCATACTGATAAAGCCCTTTTCATAGTTACTTGGTATGCCTAATTGATATAAGTGGGTCATTGTTTTATACGCCTGTCATTTTATATGCATACAGCATTTTGGTGATTGAACTCATAAATTGGATAGTTTGCTGATTGGTTTTTTGTCATCTATGTTTTGGCTTTCATATGCTTAAAATTGAAAAGTTGTTTTATTTTATTATTATTATTTTTTTTTTTTGTAGTTGGGAGTTTAAGCCTGGTTCCAACTAAAGAAGTAGTTGAATATGCAAACATGTTGCTTTCAGATTCACGAATCAAGACTTACAGGAATGCAGTGAAGATGCCGAATTTCATATTAGACAAGAAGGAACGAATGAGCTCCAGGCTTATTTCTGATAATGGATTAGTGGAGGACCCTGCCGATGTGGAGAAGGAAAGGTCCATTGTCAATCTATGGACAATAAAAGACAAAGAGATGTTCTTGGATAAATATACTTTGTTTGGTAAAAACTTTAGAAAGATTGCATCTTTTTTCCAACACAAAACGGTTGCTGATTGTGTTGAGTTCTATTACAAGAATCACAAGTCGGATCTTTTTCAGAAAATAAAGAAGAAATCAGATTTTGCAAAAGCGAAGTCATGTAACGCTAATAATACATTTTTGGTCACATCTGGGAAAAGACTGAATCGAGAGAAGGGGGCCACTTCTCTTGATATGCTTGGTGCTGCTTCAGCAATGGTTGCCAATGTAGATGGCAGCATCTTAGAGCAGCAGTCACATGATTTTGCCACTTTTTGTAACGAGCAGGAAACAACTGCAGCTGATGTTTTAGCCGGGATTTGTAAGTCTATATCATCGGAAGCTTTGGGTTCTTGCATCACGAGTTCAGTTGATCACCAGAGAGTGGGTGGCTCTTCAAAGAGACGGTCACTAATTGATGTTGATGAGGAGACTTGTTCAGATGACAGTTGTGGGGAAGAGATAAATTCTTCTATTTGGACGGATGAAGAGAGATCTAGTTTCATAAAAGCATTGAGATCCTATGGTAAGGATTTTTCAATGATCTCACGGTGCATGGGAACTAGATCAAGTGATCAGTGCAAATTGTTTTTTGGCAAGGCTCGTAAATGTCTTGGTTGGATGGGATCGATCTTGGGGTTGCCAGTGACGACGGTACAACGTGTGCCGACCAAGGGGGTGGTGGTGGTAGTGGGAGTGATCAAGATGATGCTTGCATGGTGGACAGTGGCTCAGGTATTTCTCATGATAAGTCTTCTATGGAGTGCAAGATGGATGTTGTAGAATCCGATTCCAGGGAAGAACATGCTGAATCTGGTAGGAATGTAACACATGATTTTGAAGGAGCTGCTGACAGTGAAGCTGCCAACATGGAGGGATCCCCACAGAATACGTGTTCTGATTCGGCATCGGGTGCTAAAGTTGAAGAGGCCGACACAGTAGCCAGGGCGTCGTCTGATAGAGAAGCAACGAGGGAATCTGAACACAAGCTGCCTAACACAGTGAAAGGGTCAAGTTATTGTTCTGCTGAGGACCTCAGTTCCGTTTCGTTTTGCTCTAGAGTTAGTCGTGTGGATTTAACTACTGATAATGGAAACAGTTTGGACTTGAATGCAGCTTCAGAAAATTTCACTTGTCAGGAAACACCGGGCAACGGTTTTGTGATGTCAAAGTTGTTTCCCCAAGACCCCGAGAGAAAGACAAGTAGTCGTGATGATGTATCATCCAGACTTACTTTTAGAAAAAGCAGTCAACGATCTTCAAACATAGATGGTTACCAATTGCATCTTCACAAACTCTCTCAGAGCAAACTTAAGTTGGATGAAAGTCTTCTATTGCCGAGAGATGGCTGTTTACAGATGGGCACTGATTTGACATCTGTCGACCAACACCAGAGACGGGGTTCATCCGTAGACGCCGAAAAGCCAAGTAGGAGTGGTGATGTGAAACTTTTTGGTAAGATTATAACCAATCATCCGTTGCCGAAAGCAAATGGCAGTGTTGCACAACAAAGTGACAAAAATCTTCACTCAGATGAGAACAATCTTCAACTGAAAACAAGTTACGGGTTCTGGAATGGTAACAGGATACAAACAGGGTTTTCCTCTTTGCCCGACTCTGCTGTGTTGCTGGCTAAATATCCTGCGGCTTTTAGCAACATTTCTACATTGTCCAAGCTTGATCAAAATCACCATCAGCAGCTGCAGTCTTCTTTAGAAAGCGGCAATGAACAACGCAATAACTTAAACCTCATGCCTGGTTTTCAGACTAGAAAACTAACCAACAACAATCGTGTTCCAAGTTACCATGCTTACGGTCAATCTATTACAGTAGATAAGTTGTTACCGGAGATGCCAAGAAGGAAAGGTTTAGAATCTCTATCTAGCGGTGTAGTTTCAGACCCTGTGGCAGCCATTAGAATGCACTATGCCAAAACCGAACAATACAAAACTAGCGGAACTGAGTCGTGGAGAAGCAATGTTAGTGATATAGGTAGCAGATGAAGGCAGAAACACCTTTACTTTTGTTGCTTGTGTGTAATATATGTTTTGTTGTAAGGAGTTGAGCAGTGATAGGTTTATGATGGCACGCTCGGATACTGTTGCCGTCTGTTTTTGGTTATTTTAGATCTTGTAATATTTGAAGCAGTTTTTTTTTTTCTTGTATTTGTCAAATGCACAAAATAATTGTGTCATAGTTTAGGAAAGCTAGGGCCAGGTGTTTATCTTAATTTATTATCCTTTTTTTAAATGTTGAAATCAATATGTATGATTCTTGTTGACTTGTTATTGTGATGGAAGAAGTGAAAGTAATGGTGGATTGATTATATATGGTAGTTGTAAGTTAGGTAGGCAATATTGCAATAAGTTGGATGTGATGGTGATATATGATAATTGGACTTTAGGAAAAAGAGAGATTATTATTAGTCAAAAGTGGTACTAGTAGTGGGTAGGTATTTGCTATTAAAAAAAAAAGATATGCTTTTAAGAGAATCATATAGCTCTTTTTGTCTCTGGTGAATTATTAACACTTTAATAGAAAAAAATGTAAAAGAGAAAATCATCTGTTTATTTATGTTAAGTCATAAGTATGTACTTGGTTATTTTGAGAGAGTCACATGGCTGCTATTTATGTTAGTTTGGAGGACAAGGATAGATAGTATGACAATCAATAGCTTCCGGTCCTTTGATGTCAGTTATATTCGAGAGGTTTGACACATAAGGCACGACGCCTATTGCACCAATGAAGGACGGCGACTTCATTTTCTATTATCCAGTGGGTTAGAAGGGGGGGGGGGGGGGGGGGTATGCTTTATTATATTGCATAGTGTTTTAGTGCATGAAAGAGTTATGGCTAGCTATTAGAGGAGATGAGCAGTGACTTGCGGATCGGCGTAAGCTCGAGCTAAACAAATGTTACAATATGTCAATATAGAGATGTAGATTTATCGTCTCTTGAAAAGTCCTATCACGATTCAACTACTTTATCTGTTAACATTATGAACTGATAGTAAAAACTTTCATGGACCTGATCAGGATGGAGCAACCATGGGTCA
Organism: Ambrosia x helenae; assembly: GCA_030844895.1. Classification (NCBI taxonomy): domain Eukaryota; kingdom Viridiplantae; phylum Streptophyta; class Magnoliopsida; order Asterales; family Asteraceae; genus Ambrosia; species Ambrosia x helenae. The sequence continues at coordinate 43,801 of JAUTDX010002017.1, forward strand.
ACTTGATTTAATCAGATCCCATGAAGACCTAGTGGGTGTTTCCATTATTATGTTCTGCGAGTTTGATCCAATGAAAGGACAGTGAGTTGATGAATGAACGCGTCTTTGGTTAATTTTCTTATTGGATCATGAGTTGATTAATCGTTTCCATGCTACTTAAAAACCGGCAACTTGACTGGTGTTCTTGGAGCCAAAGCTAGAATTGAGTGGTAATTTATGCATCTCAGTTCGTGTTTAAAGTGACCAACTAAGTTCATCATTTAGGAAAAAATGAATTACTACCAAACCCTCATATGTTAACATTGGTAGCTAAATTATTAAGGACATACACATATAGGTGATATAAACATGTCAAAAGATGAGAGAAAGTGAACACCAACAAGTTCATAATAATATTGGAAAGTAACATAACAGTTCAGAAATGTATGATGTTGGGATTTGAAGCACATATGTCAAGGAACATGGAGTCAAAATGCACTTTTGAGGTCTCAACTTCGATTCTTGAATAATCCACGTCACTTCTGTTGCTATTGTAACAAAATATTCCCCAACTCATAACCGATATGGATACGTGATAAAAATGTATGATACACGAATTAAGGTTGCATACTATTTGTATGTGAGATCATTTATGATGTTACACAAATGAAAGAGTGATATACAAGTACAAGTTGCCTAGAACATGCATTTACATACAATTAATCACACATGTTACTTTTCTCTAGCATGGCTATATATAATTTGTCCTTTCACAAAAAAAAATAAATAAATAAAAAATAAAAAATAGGGCAGTCTTATCACTGCTTACCTCCTTGCATCAAAACATGTAATACAATACACAAAAAAGGTTTTTTCATCTTCTTAACAAGTTTTGAAATCATGAGGTAAACTAAACAAGCAGATCGGAACTTCCAAAATACACATGACAAACAGTTTGAATCAATATTTCAAGATTCATTACTAAGCCAAAAAGCTTGGGCTCAATCATCTTAGCCGGTTTAACTACACACACTCGGTACAAGAAGCAAGACTGAGAAAATGAAACCTTAAATGCCTCGGAATGTTTCAGATTCAAACAGGGACAGAATCAGCATTGCTTTGCCCACCTGGATTCTGCTTCCTTTCTGCTTGCAGTGATCTGCATAACGATTCAAGCTTTTCTTTTTGGTTCTTGATTTTCTCCAGTTGTTTCTTCATTCGTTCACGCTGTTCATAAAATTTACAAGCAATGATTTTGCATATGTCAAGTTTCTCATAAAGTTTTAAACAATTACAAGCTTTGTTGACCTATAGAACACATAAATGAGAACTACAATCCAACATTCTCATTAGCAAAAAACTTCTCAATCTTTACTTATTTTGCAACAAAAATAAAAAACTCACCTCCTCCACAAGTTGTATAAGAGTGACGTCGGACTTTTCGGTCTTGCCCTTAAGAAAAGCATTTTCCTTTTTGAGGTCCTTAATCGATTTTGTCATCTACATCCAGATACATAATACCCATAAGATTTATAAAATAAAACAATATGAAACTGTAGATAAAAGTATAATTTGTGTACCTTCTCAATTTCTTGCTTAAATGTCTCAAATACCTCATTGCTCTTCACTAATGCATCCTGCAAAAACAATTACTTTGTTTTGAGTGTCATACTTCGCTAACAATTTATCAAGCATCGAACAATCTAGAAATGACCGAATAAAGTAAACCTGGAATTGTTGGAATTTTTCACCGTCAGCATTTAACTGTAACCGTAAGTTCTTTTCTGTTGCCAACAATTGTGACACCTGCTCTGCATACATTTTCATTTGTGACTGTTCCTTGACCAAATTTTCTTCATGCTGTTGGATCTTCAAATCTGCAATTTGAAGCTCTAGAGTTTTCTGCTTCAACTGCAATTAATATATTCATTACAAAAACGGTAAATGCATATTACCAAACAAGTTTACAGCATCTATCCAAATATGCAATCTGAGTTACCTGATGAGCGTGCTGTTGCTCAATGAGTACAATTTGTTGTTCCTTTTGTTTCAGTTGATTTCGTAACCTGAGAAAGATTTTGTAAGTTAATACTTAATACCAACATAGAAAGATAATAAACAAGGAAAAACAACACATTATATATATAAATACTTTCTCGACTAGATGTTGAAAAGATCAACAGAAAGACGGGAAGTAAACACTCCTACAAGGCAATTATGATATTAGTTTATTGAATCATTGGAGAGACTGCTGCCTCTCAAAAGTAGGAAGGATTTTATTATTATTATTATTATTATTATTATTATTATTATTATTATTATTATTATTATTATTATTTATCTTTTGTTCTTTTGTAATTTTAATATCTTTGATTGGTTTTATAACAATAATGTTGTTAATATGCAGCTAAGAGAAGAGGAAGAATACAGAGGGATAACTAAGTTTTTGTTCTATTGGCTTCAATTACATGAGCTAAATGCACTACTTAATAGTTTTAAAAATATTTTGCATGAAATATTAGATACTCACATTTCATTCTCCTTCAGTTGAGTCAGACTGTCATCCCTTTGCTCCTCTAGTTTATTGGTAACATCCTATTACACAGCAATAAAAAAGTTAATTAGATGCAAGTATGCAATATGCATTCCCATGCAATAAAAAGAAACTATTAGCAATTAGCAAATGTAAACTTACAGACAGATAACTAATTTCCAGAACTTAAGTAGTGCATTTTATATGTTAGGAAAGTATATACTTTCATAGAATTTGGAAGTATTAATATATGAAAAGTATGCATACTCCTTCCGTTTTGAAGATTGTCGTTGAAAAGTCAATCAAGAGATTACCACTATCAATTCTGAACAATCTGAGAATACGAACTGACATAATTTCTTTCGTACATCAATAAAAACTTCTATGTCATCTCTTTGTTTCACAAGTACTACGTTTGACATTGAAAACTCAAGAACGTAGGCATGTAGCTAATGCTAAAGAGTGAGTATGCATGTGTAATACGTCTAACCGTGTATGAATAATCTAATTTCTAGGATTCACACAATGAGACAATGAGTCATGCTGGTGGAAGTGTGACCTCCGATGCGTACAAATAAATTAATCAACACAAACATGCAATGTGTGGAGTCCCACAAATGGTATTTTCCCTATATATAAATATAACAAGACATATACTGAAACCTTTATTGCTTCCTGAAACTTGTTTGATAGCTCTAGTCTTAAGTTTTGACTTTCTGTTGATACTCTTTTGCACTCATCCTGCCAAAAAGCGGAAGACTTGTTAATAACTCATCAAGGACATGCTTAAAGAGAATACAATCATCAAACTTTTCCGTTCGATGATAAAAGGGGACCACATAATGAGAGAAAGAAGTGACCAAATGCATGATGATTGATAACATCAGATAGATACGTATAACTAAAACATACCATTAACATCTTGTTTTGACGTTGTAGCTCCCTACATAATGACTCGAGTTTATCCCGCATAGAAATTGCTGAAAAAAAAAAGAAATTCACATTAATGTAAGAACGAGCAGGAGCTATTTAAACTTGAACACGGACCAAAAAAATAATATCTAACGTCAATAAACTCATCCATCACATGTTTTGGTGAAAATAACACACCTGCATCTCTTTCAGAAAGAACTTTCTGATAACTCAGAGTGAACTCCAAAAATTCCTTTTCTGACTTGAATGTACGCTTGGCACTTTTACGTTTCGTTTCAGATGTATCCTGAATGTAACACGTGTTATAGATTCAAAACCATTAAGAGCACTCATACTCTTTCTTAATTAGAAGCAATCTATATAATTAGAAGTACAAAGTTATTACTAAATACTTTTCTGCTTGTTCCAGAGCTTTCTGATGATAGCGTTCCTTGTGCATCGGCTGCTTGCACTTCCACTCCTTGCTCGTTCGCTGAAACGTAAATGTAGTTAAAGTTATAATCTTCGAAGTGAAGACACTGTGCAAGCGCAACAAATCATACGGAAACAGAATATTACATTTTGCTGAATTTTGACATGTTTCTCCGGCATTCTTGTTTTCGTCAGTTGAAGGAGCCATTTGCTGTTCCGACTTTCCAACCACGTTTTCAGAAACTAAATTTGGTGATCCAATATCACTTTCGTCTTTACAAACCTCCACAGGGGTTTCAACCAACTTTTGTGCATCACAACTGCCACATTCGGATAGTTCTACGGTTAACGCTCTAGCTTGTTCAGCACTACCATCATCCCCTTCACACGACTGAAAGTCGTCCCCCACCGAATCATTTCTAGAATCAACTTCTAATTGCTTCCCCTCTTTACAATCAGTCACTTCATCTTCTTGATCCGGCGTCGATGAAGGAGTTAGCGGATCTGCAGAGCTATCAACAAATCCATCGGGCAACGAATCCACTTCTGGCAGTTGATTTACCGCATGGTTCTCCATTTCACCTGCACCTACAGAATATTAATCTTGGCAACTTCACGAGTTTACGATACCAAAAAAGCTGATAATAGGTCTAGGTTAACTGACATTGTCAGTTTAAACCTTTGTGGTATTTAGGAATCATACACCCCCTAATTTGGAAGCATACACCCTGGCCCACATCACACACCAATAGGAGGCTGCCACATACCCCCAGAATGTGATGTCACACCCCCAGAATGTGATGTCACAGGGTGTATGAAACCCAGAACCCTTGTTGTCAAGGCTCACCCAGGCGCGCATCTAGGCCCACATTTCAGGCCCAGTGCAACCTTCTTGCTTCGCTTCAAAAGCCCTACTTTCATGCCCTTAAGCGCATCGTTCAGACCAAGTTCCGACGAAATTCCGACCAAAAATCGTCTGAACAAGTCTGAAACAATTATACCAACCCTAAACAAGCCTCCAATCAACCTCAAACAACCTAAACTAGCCCTAAAGAACCTAAAACATATATAAAACCCCTAAAAATATATTTTTAAACTAACCGCCTCGCCTAAAAAAGCCACAGCTTTTTAAGCGCCTTGCACCGAGACCCAAGGCTCACCTTTAGCGCCTACGACATCTATGGTTTAAACAAAGAATCACCAACATAATCAAGTTCCCTACTTTACCAAATAAATCATACCTAATTCTCAAAACAACTATGTACCAAAGCTACAGGGCAAACAAAACACAATCTTTAAGGTTGTGAGCTATTATTAATTCAAATAATAAACATAATTTGAAAGTTGAAATCCTAATATGTTAATAAAGCAAACAATGGAAGATAAAACAGAGGAATATGCAATCTTTAAAACATTTAATAATAAATTATAACTGGAACAGAATCTCTTTATACCTAATTGTAATAACTGAATGGGGTTTCTGCTGATTTTGGTTACAAACTCGATGGATTGTTGATTATTATTATTGTTATTGTTTATTTTTCTGCAATTAACTTAACGTGACCTATTATTAGATCAAGGACTAGATGGGTTTGTCCAATTCGGGTTTGGGTTTGGGTTTGTCGGGTTGGGTCGATACCGAGTTTTATTGGGCTGTAAATGGTGGGCTTGGGCCTAGGTGAATTAGTAGTTGGGATCTTGTGTCTTGATCTTCGTTAAATTGGATAATTTCTAGTCGTAAAACACTTAGATTGGCAGCCAACAAGTTTCATGTTAATAAAACACACACATATCTATCTATACATATAATAAACCAAAGCCATTTTAATAACATGTCACTCAAAGAGGATATTCTCTTCATTGAGTGTGCCATGTGTCATCCCATCCCATGTGGCAAAGGCTTTATTTTAGGAAAATAATAATTTAAAATTTAAAAACAAAATTAGATTTTTATCTCTAATGTTTCATCCCATAACTTTTAAACGTTAATATCTTTTATATATGAGATTTTTTAAAGAAAAAAATTACACCAAATTAACGAGCGTTTTATTCTCTTTCCAACGGGTACCATGGTGCTATATAAAAAACGGAGAAAAAACGACTATTTTTGTGTGTGGTTTTGTTCGTACAGGAAAAAAAACACAAAGTGTTCAGGTTATTCATTAATCATGTATAGGCAAGTCATTAGTTATGTTCAAACCAGTAAATATGAATTTTATTTACAACATGTGTTAGCATTGGAGTTGTACATTGTTTTAGGTTAGGTTTTAATATTAGAGTTATACATTGTTTAAGGTTATGCACTAACATTGGAGATACATTGTTAATTGTTTTAGGTTAAGTGCTACTCGAAGCTTTCCTGCATGTAACTGTAAAACGCATCAGTATATTTCAAATGTAAAATTGATATTTCAAATTAGATTTCTCAACCCGGGACGCTCCCGGGATATAATCTAGTATGATATGTAGAAGAAGGTTTAAATACAAAGTTGTGTCAACGTGTGAAGGTAAAATGTGAGTATGTAAGTTGTGTTCAGGGCCGTCTCAAGCTTTTTGAGGGTCTAAAGCGCATAATAAAATTGAGGCCCTTTTTCTTTAAAAAATGTTTTTAATACCATGATTCCTATAAGATCTTTGTGTGTAGGCATATTATATACCACATGTCTTATGCATGCGTGATTTTGCTTAACTTTGTAGCTTTTTAGGTGAAATTCTTAATACGTGCGTAATTTTGATTTGTGCGCACATAATTTTGGAACTAGTCCTTCATACACTTTGAGTTCTGAGGATAAGACTTCTTTTTAAGGTTAACTCATCCCGTGATGTGTGTGTAGGTTTAATCGAAAGTCACAAGAATTAAATTTTTTTTTTTGCAGGAAGACAAGGAAGAAGTAATGAGAAAACCAAAAGCCTTCGAGACTTGAACTAGCATCCCTTGACTGGAGAAAAGACATTGATTTAAATTGATGATCCCCACTACATTAGTGAGATACACAATGGTGTGGTGATCTCTTACCATACTTAACGAGAAACTTGTAAAAGTGATGACTACCTTTATGAATTCAATATCTCTATCGAAAACAACTAGGAGAAGATTGATAATCTCTACTATATTAAAAAAATAAGTGTTGTAAGGTTTTCAACTTAGCTTTGCCTTTTTGAAGAAAAGTTCTAATGAATAAACTCTTGATGGATACATCTATAAGGTGGGTTACTTAACACCACCCAAACCATTAATCTTATGTGTAGTGTTATGTTTTATTTAACCAAAACTAGTTTATAACTGCTATTGAACATTCAAATTCCTTAAATAAATATTATTAACTAACAAAGGATTTTAAAAAGTGATATGTAAACTTAATAACCTATTCCCTTGCTTCTTGTCTCTTAGAAAAACTAATTTTTGGTAATCAAATGAAGGCAAACGAGGCATTGACCATAATTTATGAAGTGCAAAATAAATAATACCTATTTAAGATATCATCTATAATCTAAGGTTACAAAGTGTTACTTATGATACTTGCCAAAAAGAAATCACATGTGGACAAGTATCTTTCTTCAAACAATGGCAAGTATCATGCAATCTTTACCCATGATCTAAGGAACAATTCATTAGTGGAGGTTGTTGAACTTAATTCATGAAATCATAAAAAGCAAACACCAAATTTATTTTTTATATTACTCATCATTTCCTTTTCCAATTTGTCCCTACTAAAAAAATGCTGGATACACACACCTTTCAATAACAACTAACATAAAGTTGTCTTACAATGAAAAACCTAGTCAAATAAATCAATAAACAAATATCTAGTCAGTAATAAAACATATAATTCTATGAGGAAATTGCGAAAATAGCCCTTGACCGGGTTGATTTGCGAAAATAGCCCCCTCAGCCGTCTTGGGAAGACGGGTCCCAGTCCCCGAGGCGTCTCAGACGTCTCCCAAGACGTCTCCCACTACAACCAATAATTTACCGCCACATCATCACCCACCCACTCTCTCTCCTCTCTCCTCTCTCTCTCTCTTCACTTTCCAAAGACGTCTCGGAACCGTCTTCACTCTCCAAAGACGTCTCGGAACCGTCTTCACTTTCCAAAGACGTCTCGGAACCGTCTTCACTCTCCAAAGACGTCTCGGAACCGTCTTCACTTTCCAAAGACGTCTCGGAACCGTCTTCACTCTCCAAAGACGTCTTCACTTTCCAAAGACGTCTTGGAACCGTCTTTCCAAAGACGTCTCGGAACCGTCTCCAACAAATCCGGAGCCCTCTTCGGAGTCGGTTCAGAGGTTGTCGGACACGTGTCAAAAGGTAATTGGTCCGTGGGAGATTTCGTATTAAAGACGGTTGGGAAGCCTCGGGAGGTGCGAGCGTCTCTCCGAGACGCCTGAGGGGGCTATTTTCGCAAAACACTCGGGTCAAGGGCTATTTTCGCAATTTCCTCTAATTCTATATTTAATATCATGAAATAGTCAAAGTCAAAGAAACTTCCAAAGAGTATGACGTTCGTTCAAACTTCAAATTTTAAGACAACCTAGCGACCTTTCAACACAGAATTCAAGCGGGCCCTACATCTCACCCGTTGATTTTTACCGTACTGGTATCCGCTTTTATCCCAACGTCACCACCTTTCGCCATTGGAAACATTGGCGAAGGGTTCTGACGTCCTTGCCTTTCTCTTATCGAGCTCATTTCCATCTTTGGCATAAACTTATCGGGCCCTAACATAAACAACCTCCTCTTTGACTTAGAAGACACCGAATTAGTCAACGGTGTCTCGTAAACTTTCTTATTATAACTTGAAAATTTTGAACCATGACGAGGCGAACCAAGATCCCTATTCGAAACTGATCGAATGGGGATCGCATGCTCGGTTCGCCTGTCATGCAGCCTGGACGATGATGATCTATAGTTGTAGTTTTTTAGGGTTTCATTGTTATTATCGTCAACTTGAGCTGAAATAACTTTACCACAGAATATAATGTTTTCGGGTACGTTTGCATTTGGACTAGGGACACTAGGGATGAATTCGAAGAGTTCGGGGCTAGAGGAAGCTCTGGGCTGCTTCGAGTGGAGCTAGTGGCGGTTTGGTCGTATAGTTGAAGGTCACGAAGGGAGAGAACGTCGTCATCTTCGTTATTGCTAGTGTTATTGAGACGGTTATCGGTTTTTGAGCTCCATTGTTTTAGAGTTCAATGAGAATGGTTTTTGTGAAAAGAATTAGGGTTTTGATGTGAGGTAGGGTTTGAAGAAGATGTAGTGTATGTATATTAGTATATATGGGATATGGGATGTGGTTTAGAGTTAGAGAGCGTGGGTGTCACGATTTCTAGAAGATAGGGTTAGTGAAGTAATTTACCATGAAAGATGAGACTACATGAAGAATACCATTGCTCTCTAGTCTAGTGTGGATGTGTACATCTTTGGAGTTGACACCCTCGATATACCTTGCCGTTGAGTGAGTCCAATTTATCACTCAAGTGTTAGGCGTGCCGTAGGGGAGGGATTTTCTGGCATGGGCTGAAAAGATAACCGGTACACTTTGTTAGAAACTCATGTATTACATGAGTTTAATAAATGAAATATAAAATAGTTAGTAATACAAAATTTTAAATTATAACATGATTTTTTTAGATAATTCGCGATTGGAATTACGTATAAGTAATTTCTTTAAATTAAGAAAGAAAATACGAATGGGTCAGTGAAATAATAGAAGCTGGACATACAAATTTTATTAACCTCACAAAATTGTGGTACATGTGGCGTAACAATTACTTATTTATTAGGTATATTTGAAATTATATGTAGCCTATTAAATTAACTTTTTTTTCTTATATCAACTTAATTACTCACCTACTATGTGATTCTACTCTTAAATTTACAAATTTATCTATTACAATGAAGAGACACGTTATTAACATGCTTCAATGCCTCTAGGTACAAGCCCTTTGAGACATATTGGTCCACTATCCGACTTGAATACCTAACCTCATGAGGAGATACGCATTTCTTTTACACATTAGTGCTGCTACGTTACAAGCCTTTGATAATTAGATCAAGTATAATAAACTACTTTACCAAATTAATATTTTAAGTTAACTTAGAAATAATACATCAATCTCATCAAAAATTACCAATTTACCATTTAAGCTTATGATTTTGGTTCCTAAATTGTAGTTATAACTATTTTTCATCTATGATGGTTGTAACATATTTTTACAAAAAAGTTCTACTCTAAACCATTTTGGCTAAAATTCCTTAAGAACACATATAGCTAAACTCTTGATTTAGCTATAACATACTCAAAACTATAATTGATTCTAAAGTTTTAAATATCATATATTTGATGTTCCTAAACCTATTCAAGGAATTATATATTTGGACATCAAACCCACTAATTAAAATATGTACAAGGCTCATCAAGTTAAACAGTCAAGTAGAAACAAGCTTAGTTTGATTATTTAATTCATAATGAAATTACTCCCTCTTCTTGGTAGTTTCATTTCCATACGTATTTTGTTTCTTCTATTTCTTCGATAGCCTGGCTTTCCTCTTGCAATGCATATTTAGAGGTTGAATAATATTAGTTTAAAAAGCTCTTAGAAGCTACGGATTCTCGCACACTCACTTAATCTACTTCTAAATTTTACATCAATGGCTTCCACAATCTACGAACCCTCGTTACTAGGAGGACAACACCTTACTACACTTCTTAATTCCTTTAGGCTATTTAAAGTTTTTAAACTTGTTATAAATTAATAAATATAACGTTTCTAACTTTGGAGATCTATTTGTTACATAGATCCAACTTTCGATTCACTCGTGGGATCCGGGCGGTCCCGGGGGGGGGGGGGGGGGGGGGTCATGGAAAGAACAGGTTCAAAATCTTTTTAACGTATGCATCATGCATGTGTGGCTTATAAACATATTTTCCTTATAAAATTATCCACCACACATAAAACACTATTGAATATACCTAATACACAATAGTATATAAAAAAATGCAACGAAGAAAAGAATGAATTCCTAGAACAGGAGATTGTGACATGACTTGTTGCACCCGTCAATTCGTATTCGTCAAAGCAATCAAAATTTCATAGAAGGTGTATGACGGGTTTAGTAGAATAATTACTAGAAAAAGAGAGACACTTCTTCGTCTCACGCGTTTGAAATATACTTCAAACATTCAACACAAAACATTTTATATCAAACTAATCAGCATTTATAAAACTTATTTAGTGTATACATATGCATTTTTTCTCTCTGTAGGAAGACTATCTAAATAACAAAAAGTATGTTGATTATAAAACTTGAACGAGTTAAAGCATATGTTTAGATAATATATAAAACATATTAGAAACAAATAAATGTTAAGTAATGTTAATTATATGAGGATAAATTTAATTTTGTAATTGTCCTTAAAACAAAAATATTCGCTAGCTACTTTTATGTAATATTTTATTATTATTACTTTTTTCCTTCTAAAAGTAAAGTTTTTATTCAATGACTTTTATAAGGACAATTTGTCAAAATATAACTTATTTCCTGTCATATAACTATAATGTTGTTATATTTTTTATAATAAAAAAGAACGTACGTTTAAGAAAAGTGTTGTCAATGTGGGATAGTACACTTAATAGAGGTTTATGCCTCTTAGAAAAAATGTTCTAGGTTCAAATATAAGAACTGATACATTTGGTGTAAAATATATTGAAATTAACATTAGTCGATAAAAAAATTTACTAAACAAGCAATATATCTATACTATTATTATTATATAATGCATCCTAGATGGGTCTCAAAGTAATTTTACATCATTTTAAGATGGCATCCAAGAGTCTCAAGTGTAATCTTCAAATTTTTACTTCATTTCTTCCATTTATACCCTTGTGTACGACCTTTAATAGCAATTGTACAAAATAATAATGCAAACTCATTGCACACAATCCCCTATACTTCCGTAAATTGATTCCAGCATTCAATTCACTAATTAAAGTCATACAAGTTCTTCAACTCATGTAACTGTTGCCATTATTTAATGGATGGGCAAGATATTATTATTTTAGATGGAAAATGTTTTCTTATTATCATATGTTGTGTAGCTTTGAAATTGATACGGCTGAATCTAAGCAAGAAGAAGATGACAAGGATACTCAGATAGTCATAAGACGGGCTAAGGTCGACAACATGAGGAACATTCAAAAGAAGCCCGGTGCAGTTCGCAACAGTGGGAAGGGTAACGTCAGAAGGTTGGGTTTTTTTTTCTGATGATGGAGTGATTTAGATCTCTTTGTGTGTAGTTTTGTAGGGAATATTGGTTATAATGCTTAAAGAATGAGAAGTTAATGCTTTCCTAATCTTTTATAATGATAATTATATGATAAACTTGCTTAGTAATAGAGTTTTAGATTATGTGGGTACATTTAAGGCCAATGACCTCCAGCCCAGCTGGGGAGAGGTGGGAGTGTTTACCTCTTCGGAGGGTTTCCGCTCGGGCTTGGTCTTGAGTTCGAATCCTGCACAACACGAAAAAATTCCTTGTAACGGTTTGAGATAACTTCAAAGTGGACACCGGTGCGTGGGTAGTGATTCGAACTCGGGTCGAGGGGTTGTCTGTCGATTGGTTTCACGCTGAAGCACACCTTCCAAAAAAAAATGTGGGTACATTTAAGAATGTTATTTGTTGAAAGTGTCATGATTAGGAGGCATATTAGATAGTAAATGAAATGTTGGTGGTGGATATTGTAAATTACTAATGAAAGATAAGTTTTTTTTGCTATACATAAAAACCGTTACTTTTTAAATGAATATTCTACTCTCATATGCTATCAATTATGATGTACATATGTTGTTTGTTGCAATGCAAGATTTCAAGGTATGATTACATGATGTTGGTAGAGCTGTGAATGGATTTATCGAATAACAACATTTCGACAATGCGGTTACGCTTAAGAATGTTTTTTATTTTGCAGTGTGCCATGTGATAGTTCTCTTGGCTTAAAAAAAAAAGCACGCCTCAAGCTCTTGCGAGGATCTAGAGACGATATGTGAAACATTTTTTTATAAATTCAAAACATGTTATCGTTGGGGCCAAGTTTTTGTTTTTGGCAATTGGAGTGGGAGATAATATGCTAACTATAAAGATAAATTCTGATGATTCTAATCATGTTTGTTTTTTAGTATGTTGGTAAGGTTTAATTTAGCTTTTTTATTTAGTTGGCAACATATTTTTTTAATAGTACACATATTTATCCTTGAAGTTTCAACCATAAACCATGGCATTTGACATATAAGTATTTATTTATATATTTTGCAGAAAGAAGAAGGCTGTTCATAAAGCAACCACCACAGATGACAAAAGGCCGCAGAGCACTTTGAAGAGAATAGGAGCAAACACGATACAGCAATTAAGGAAGTTAACATTTTCAAGGATGATGTAGTCATCCAGTTTTCGAATCCCAAAGTTGCCCAAATTTTAGATTCAAGTCATTTGTCCATCTATTTTCAAGTATTTATGCATTTTGGGTAATTTTCTTTTATTTGTTGTATTTCAAAGACTCACATGTTCAGTTAATTTTCAGGGTAACTTGTGCACAATCTCAACTGGAAACTATACACTTGTAAATGTCAAACTCAATTCGCCTTTTTCAATCAAATGTTAGTGTGCCACGTGCCAGAAGCTTTGTTAACAAATGTTTGGCATGCCACCCCGAGTATTATTATTACTTTTTTTCACAGATGTCAAATGGATATACATTTGAAAAGAATCTTTTTATTTGTTGTATTTCAAAGACTCACATGTTCAGTTAATTTTCAGGGTAACTTATGCACAATCTCAACTAGAAACTATACACTTGTAGATGTCAAAACTCAATTCTCCTTTTTCAATCAAATGTTAGTGCGCCGCGTGCCAGAAGCTTTGTTAACAAATGTTTGGTATGCCATCCCGAGTACTATTATTACTTTTTTTCGCAGATGTCAAATGGATATACATTTGAAAAGAATCTTGGGATAATTGATTTTGAATTTTTAGGTAATATCAAAGGTAGATAATGAAGGATTCAGACAAATATTTATGGATATGGAAGCATACAGGTTGATGTGGAAACGGAAGCAGACAAGTTGGCAGATAGGAGGCTGAAGTGTTATGGTCTGTTAGATCCACATCATGCAAGTATATTTCGTTCATTTAATAGGTTTATTTTTTTATGGACAATAACCTATTAAGAATACCAAATGAATACACCTGAGTAGTAATTTTTGAAATCTGGAAAACAATTAACCGAAAAGGAAAAAGATCTTGAGATTGAAATACACTGCTTTGTATCAATGTTTTTTTTTATGTTTGTATGGCTTGCATCTCAAATTTGATTCAACGAATGAAGATTATCTAACAGGGTGATTGACCAAAGACATACACAAAACATGTGCAGTCCCGCTGCAATGCGCGGGTTCCTGCTAGTAGCTTAAAAAGAACCATGGAAATGGTATATATTATAATTATGTTGTTTAACCACCAACCTAACCCACTTGTGTATCATGTTAGCGCGTCAATCATATGCATGAAGTCACGTTAATGAACACTCAAATAAATGACAAATTCAAAATGTTTGACAAATAAAACGATTTCAATAGGCTAAATATATTTTAAAATTTTAATGTTAAGAGGTTAAATAAATAAGATAAAAATAAAATATAACTTGGAAATTCGCATATAATGATAACCTTGCAAATTGTAATGATATGAATTAAACATCATCTAAGTGAGGAGAAACATGTTACTTGTGTATTCTAGTCTCTAAACGGTTAAATACTTGTTCACCTTGTGGTACGTGGCTCTAATTATATGGCAGAACATTAGCACTTGGTGTAACATTCAACTCATTTATGCCCTCTCAGTCAAGGTTTTTGAACCGGACCGACGTCAAACTGGACCCCCGGCCGGTTCACCGGTTCTCAGCCGGTTCGATGCACCAGCGGTCCAACCATCCAACCCGGACCGGCCGGGGGTCCGGAGCCCGGTTCGACAGGTCGGACCGGCCGGTCCGGTCCGGGTTTCAAAACCTTGCTCTCAGTCAAAGACTTAGTCCAGTTTTACAAGTTTATTTTAGGCATGGATAAGACGAGAAAGTGTATTCAAACGATTATCACGGTTGATTGTTGGAGGATATGAAGAGCTCGGAACAAATGGATCTTCAACGAGATCCCTGTTAAAATTGAAAAGATTTGCGGGGAGATTAAATCTAATTATTTGTGGATAAAAAATGAAGTGATTTGATTTTATCACAACCAAAATATAATCGAATTCAGAAATTAGCAACTTGATTCTATTGATGTAGAGAAAGTATTACAACTGAAGAAATTAAAAAAAAAACAATTAGAAAAAGGGATGAGAAGAACATGGATTACACAGCAGGAGCAGAAGATCACACATTTGCATAGTATTCCTTCTTCTTTTTTTTCTTTCTTTATCATCGTGTATTCAACTTATATCACACATCAAGGTTTCATCCACAAAGTCACAGGTAGAGGTGCAAAAATAACCGGAACTGGAACCGAAAAAAAAACCCGGAACAGGGTATTAAAAAAACGGGTTTTTTTATACCTGGAACTGTACCCGACCTTACCCGCCGGGTACGCATAGGGTGTAGATTTTTATGTAAAAAACGGACTCAATTTATACCCTGTTGTACCTGGGTTTTTTAATACCCGGAACCTGGTTTTCCTAATACCCGGAACTGGATTTTCCGAATACCCAAAAAGTATATGTCAAGCAACGAGACTATTTGCATTTTGATGTTGAGGCGGTCCAGGAAGGAATGAGTCACTTTGTGATCCAAGAAGGGGTTGTCAATTGACCACTTCGACACCCAAGATTGACGCGTCTCATCCAAAAACTCTACAACCGCGTTATAATCATCTAAGTCGCACTACCCTTCGACGTGATTGTCTAAAAAGAATTCAATACCCGGCATACCCGGTTTTTTTTAATACCGGTGTACCTTTTTTTTTAATACCCGATATACCCGAAACCAGTTCCCTACCCGAAACCGGGTATTAAAAAACCGGAACCGGGTATCCGGGTATGGATTTTTATGCTGGGAACCGGAACTAGAACCGGTTCTTTCAATACCCGGTTATAATGATACCCGATCCTACCTGGAACTGGTTCCATACCTGAAACGGGTATTGAAAAAACCCGGTTTGTGCACCTCTAGTCACAGGTTCTGTCCACTTCTTGGACCATTTGATTGGTGTTGGAGATGTTGCCTTCAGCCCACTTATAGGCCCAGTCGTTTGAAGCCCAGTTTGCTTAACTTGTTGAGCAAGATTAGCATAGGGTTTAAACCCTAATTAGGTGCCTATAAATAATCTCTTGTACTTGTAATTTCAGTATCACTCAATAATAAGAAACCCCAGTTGCCCCGTGGACGTAGGTCAGTTTAGACCGAACCACGTAAATACTTGTGTTCGTGTGCGTGTGTGTGTTCTCTGATCCTAACAACTGGTATCAGAGCCAGGTTCTAGATCAGATCAGAAAGAACACCCGCCAGCCACCTCCCACCTCTGTCGACACCCACCCTCCAGCCGTCACCCTCCTCCTGCCGTTAACCACCTTTATACTGTCACCCACCATTACGCCGCCGCTAGATTTAAAAACCCTAGCCGCCGTCCCTGCACCTAATCTGCCGATTAGTGCTCTGTCGTTGCAAACTCAGAACCGTCGCCTTCCTTCAGTCGAACCCCTACAGACCTCTGCCAGCACACCCATCTAGGGATTCAGTCGGACCATCCCATAGCAGCCGCAAAGTGTCAAAGTATTTGAACCAGGAGGGTTCCAACTTGACTATTATTGTGGTGCACTGCTTGAGGACAGAGATTGGTGCCTGCTGTGGTTAAGAAGGAATACAAGACACAAACTAGTGGAGAGAAGTTGAAGAGAAGCTACTGTGTTGTGGTCCCTTTTAATTTTATCAAAAGGTTTTGTGTTTGTTTGTCTAAAAGTAACAGTGGAGAAGTGGGGTCATAAAGGAAGTTGGTTAGACTTTTGTTGGGGAGTTTGTATTTTGGTGGTATTTTATTATTTTGGCTAGTTTCCTAGATATTTAGACAAGGGATAATGTCTGAAGAAGGAAAAGTCAAGGTAGAGAAGTTTGATGGAAGAACTTTGGTTGGTGGAAGATGCAAATCAAGGATTTGCTTATACAGAAGGAGTTAGATGCTGCACTAGACCCTCCCCCTGAGACCATAACGAAAGAATGGACGAATCTTGACAAGAAAGCACAGTCAACGATTCGCTTACTCTCTCCATGAATGTAGCTTACAACATTCTGGAACAAACCACAGCGCGTGGGATTATGGAAGCTTTGTCAGACATGTACGAGAAGCCGTCTCCTGCTAACAAAGTGTTTCTGATTCGGGAGTTAGTCAATATTCGTATGAAAGAGGAAGTTCTGTTACTGAGCATATTAATTTATTTAAATCACATTTGACACGTTTGTCTTCTGTGAATTTTAAGATAGATGATGAATTGCAGGCTTGTCTATTGTTATCCTCATTACCTGACAGCTGGTCAGGCACAATCACAGCAGTCACAGGGTCAGTTGAGACTCTCAGTTTTGGAAGAGTTCGTGATTTGTTACTGAATGAGGACTCCAGAAGAAGGAACAATGGAGAATCAAGCTCGTTGCTCAGTACTGAAGGAAGAGGGAGAAGTAATAACAGAGGAGGAAATAAGGGTAGGTCAAAGTCAAAACGCAGGAGCAAGTAAGTCAAGACCTGGAAAGCCAAGGAAAGACATACAGTGTTGGAACTGTAAGGAGTTTGGGCATTTCAGAAGTCAGTGTTCTGAACCTGCGAGAGAGAAAAGGAGGTGAATGCTACTACATCCTCAGATTCAGAGGATGCTCTTATTTGCTGTATTGAGAGTTCTGTTGAAGACTGGATTATGGATTCAGGAGCGTCTTTCCATGCTACGTTTAGCACGAAGAAGATGAAGAATCTACGAACAGGTAACTTTGGTAAAGTTCGTTTGGCTAATAATCAGAGTCTTGATATTACAGGAATTGGAGACATAGACCTTAAAACTCCATTGGGAACCATTTGGACCTTGAAGAATGTTCGGGTCATTCCTGGTTTGAAGAGGATGCTTATATCCATCGGTCAGCTTGATGATCAGGGATATGATGTTCACTTTGGTAGTGGACAATGGAGAGTTGTTAAGGGCAGTATGGTAGTTGCTAGAGGCAAGAAGAGAGGTAGTTTGTACATGGTTGAAGCATCAGCTGATGCAGTGAACGCAGTATCGAGTGACCAGAGTCAGACAAAGTTATGGCATCAAAGACTCGGGCACATGAGTGAAAAGGGGATGAAGATGCTTGTTGCCAGGGGAAAACTTCCAGAGTTGAAGAAGGTCGAGTCAGAATTTTGTGAACCGTGCATCCTAGGCAAGAAAAAGAAGGTGACTTTTGTGAAGACTGGGAGAGCACCGAAAGCTCAGAAATTGGAGCTTATTCACTCAGATGTATACGGACCGACATCAGTAGCTTCACTTGGAGGATCTCGCTACTTTGTGACCTTCATAGATGATTCAACACGCAAGGTATGGGTTTACTTTCTTAAACATAAATCTGAAGTTTTCGATACTTTTAAGAAATGGAAATCTGCTGTTGAACTTGAAACTGATTTGAAGGTGAAATGCTTGAAGTCGGATAACGGTGGTGAATATATCAGCAAGGAGTTTACAGATTATTGTGCTGATAGAGGGATCAAGATGATAAATACAGTTCCAGGAACTCCGCAACAGAATGGAGTTGCAGAGAGGATGAACAGAACATTATGTGAAAGAGCCAGGAGCATGAGATTGAATGCAGGGCTTCCAAAGATGTTCTGGGCTGATGCAGTTAACACAGCAGCGCATCTTATCAACCGTGGACCCTCAGTACCGTTAGGATTCAAGCTTCCTCAAGAAGAATGGAAGGGTAAAGTAGTTGAGTATGATCACCTGAGAATCTTCGGGTGCAGTGCTTATGATATTAACCCTGAAGGTGACAAGTTGGATGCTAAAGCAAAGAAGTATATTTTCATTGGATATGGGGGTGATAAAATGGGCTACAGGCTTTGGGATTTTGAAAGCAGAAAGGTAGTCAGAAGCAAGCATGCTGAGTTCAATGAAGAAGAGTTATAAAAGACAGAAACTTGGATAAGTCAAAGGTTCAGAAAGAAACAGTTGAGTTTAGTGTTGAGAATCAGAAGAAAGAATCTGTCACAGAGCCCGTAACAGAATCTGAAGATGACACAGAACCTGAGACTGAAGATGGTGAGAATGAAGAGTCAGTGGGAGTTTCTGACAGTGGGAGTTCAGAGTCTGAAGACGAACAGTCTCCACAGCAGCCTGACCAGTCTGATACTTCGGTCAGGAGATCCACCAGAGTTTCTAAAGCGCCGGACAGGTACAGTCCCAGTCGCACCGCCCCTCAGTATTATTATATTCTCTTGACAGAAAATGGTGAACCAGAGAGCTACTCTGAAGCAGTCAAGATGAAGGACTCGTTCCAGTGGGAGCGAGCAATGAAAGAAGAAATGAGTTCACTAGACAAGAACAAGACTTGGGTTCTTGTAAAGCTTCCGCGAGACAAGAAAGCTCTTCAGAATAAATGGGTTTTCAGGGTCAAAGATGAGCATGATGGTTCTAAACGGTATAAAGCCCGTTTAGTGGTCAAGGGATTTCAGCAGAAGAAGGGAGTTGATTATGATGAGATCTTCTCTCCAGTGGTGAAGATGACCACCATCAGGTTAGTTCTGAGTATTGTAGCAGCAGAGAATTTGCATCTAGAGCAGCTAGATGTGAAAACAGCATTTCTACATGGTGACCTTGATGAAGATATTTACATGGCACAGCCTGAGGGATTCCAGGTTATTGGAAAAGAGAATTGGGTGTGCAAGTTGAAGAAGAGTTATATGGTCTGAAACAAGCGCCAAGGCAGTGGTACTTGAAGTTTGATAATTTCATGGTGAAGACCGGTTACAAGAGATGTGAAGCCGATCACTGTTGTTATCTGAAGAAGTTCAAGAGTTCGTATATCATTCTACTTCTGTATGTAGATGATATGTTGATTGCAGGATCAGATATGAATGAGATCAGCAAGTTGAAGAAGCAAATGTCCAAAGAATTCGAGATGAAGGATTTGGGTGCAGCTAAACAGATACTCGGGATGAGTATCACCAGGAGCAAGAAAGATGGATCTTTGACACTGTCCCAGGAAAAGTACATCGGGAAAGTGTTAGAGAAATTCGGTATTAACAGTGAGAAGACCAAGCCTAGAAACACGCCCTTGGGGAGTCACCTCAAGCTTACCAAAGATCAGTGTCCCAGAACTGAAGAAGAAAAAGCTGATATGGCTAGAGTTCCGTATGCATCTGCAGTAGGTAGTTTGATGTACGCTATGGTGTGTACAAGACCTGACATAGCACACGCAGTCGGAGAGTGTCAGTCGGTTTATGTCAAATCCGGGAAGAAAACATTGGGAAGCAGTTAAATGGGTGCTTCGTTATTTGAAGGGAACGTCAAAGATGGGGTATGTTTCAAAGGGAAGGATTCAGTTCTCAGAGGTTATACAGATGCTGACCTGGGTGGCTGCAAAGATACATTTAAAAGCACCACAGGTTTTGTTTTCACAGTGGGAGGAACTGCAGTCAGTTGGATGTCCAGACTTCAGAAAAGCGTGGCTTTGTCCACAACAGAGGCAGAATACATGGCTATAGCTGAAGCCAGTAAGGAGCTAGTATGGTTGAAAGCTTTTCTAGAAGAGTTAGGGAAGAAGCAGACTGAGTACTTGTTGCATTGTGATAATGAAAGTGCAGTGAAACTTGCTAAGAATCCTGTGTATCACAAGAAGACGAAGCACATCGGGATAAGGTATCACTTCGTGAGAGGATTGGTTGCTGATGGCACAATCAACTTGAAGAATATCTCAGGTGCTAAGAATCCAGCAGACATGTTCACTAAATGTGTAACGTTGGATAAGCTGAAGCTGTGTGGAGCTTCAGCTGGTCTCCAGGAATAATGTTGAGGAGATCGGGGTAACTGGAGGTGCATTGAAGATCAGAGGGAGATCTTATTTACAGAAGTACAGAAGAGATGGTGCAGTTCGTGGTCCGAAGACACCAAGTGGGAGATTGTTGGAGATGTTGCCTTCAGCCCACTTATAGGCCCAGTCGTTTGAAGCCCAGTTTGATTAACTTGTTGAGCAAGATTAGCATAGGGTTTAAACCCTAATTAGGTGCCTATAAATAATCTCTTGTAATTCTTGTTGTCTTGTATTCAGAATCACCAATAATAAGAAACCCCAGTTGCCCCCGTGGACGTAGGTCAGTTTAGACCGAACCACGTAAATACTTGTGTTCGTGTGCGTGTGTGTGTTCTCGATCCTAACAA
>JAUTDX010002018.1:0-82958 GCA_030844895.1 Ambrosia x helenae
GGGTGGATATGTGTTTCAGGAGCCAATGAACATATGGTAAATAATGAAAAATTTTTAATGACTTTGTTGATGTTTCTCAATTAAACATTAGAGTTAAAACACCCTAATGGCACCTTTGCATTAGTAACTAAAATTGGAATTTTACATCTTGCTGATGGTGTTGTTCTGCAAGATGTACTTGTGGTTTCCTGAATACTCTGTCAACTTGTTGTCTGTCCATAAATTTAGCCAGGGATAATAAGTTGTACATAGGTTTTGATGAACATACTTGTTATATCCAGGATTTGTCAACCAGGAAAACATGGTGACTGGTAAACAAATGGATGAGACTTTATACATGTGTGGCAATGCTTGTGTGTCTAATAAGGTGTGTTTAGATAATATGAAATTGTTTGAACTGTGGCATGCTAGACTAGGACATCCTTCTGATCAAGTTATTAATGTTTTAAAAACAAAGTTAAACTTAATAAAGTTGATAAACAGTGATCCATGTGAAGTATGTCATAGAGCTAAGCAACACAGGGAACCATTCCCTTTAAGCCAACATAAAACTAATGTTTTTAGGTGATATAGTTCACTTAGATGTATGGGGACCTTATAAAGTCCCTGATAGGGATGGGAATAAAATATTTTCTCACTATTGTGGATGATTACACAAGGGCAGTCTGGGTATGTATGATGAAAAATAAAACTGAGGTTTTTGAATATGTTGTAACATTTTATAATATTCTTGATACACAATTCAAAGTAAAGTTAAAGTGTTTAGATCTGATAATGGTACAGAGTTTGTAAACAAACAGTTTAAAGAATTTTGTAATTCTAAGGAGTCATTCACCAGACTACTTGTGCTTATACACCACAACAAAATGGTGTGGTTGAGAGAAAACATAGACACTACTAAATGTTGCTAGGGCTTTATTGTTTCATAGTTCTTTACCTGTTCGTTTTTGGTCTGAGTGTATATTTAACTGCTGCCTATTTAATTAATAGGACTCCCTCTTCTGTGCTAGCTGGAAAGACCCCTTATGAGTTGATGTATGGTTTTGAACCTTTCCTTGACCATCTTAGGATATTTGGTTGTCTGTGTTTTTGTACAGTCCTTAATGAGTCAAATAAACTTGAAAGTAGAAGTGAAAAGTGTGTCCTTTATAGGGTATTCCTATGAGAAAAAAGGGTATAAAGTTTTTAGCTTAGATAGTAAAACTATTTTTTTCTCAAGAGATATTAGATTTTTTGAAAATTTCTTTCCTTTCAAGGAAAAACACAGTTATGAAAAATTTTGACTCAAATCTTTTTAAACAAGTTACAAACTTAAACTTTTTTTGACTTCTATGAAGACACAGATTCAGATATCTTGGGAGTAGATGATCCCAATGATGAGGAAAGGGTATTTCTGAACAGGTTCAGAATGTTTAGAATCAGGAACACACCAGTCTCAGCAATCAGGTTCTGTAGACAGAACCTCTAAAGGCATGGCTGAAAATTTGCAATCTAAACAGATTGGCAAACAGCAGCCTAGTAGTGTTAGTCTAGAAACTGATAGGGCAGAGGGTGTGAGTACTGAAAAGGATATAAACCTGCATTCTGAGGGTGATACTGAGAGACAATCTGAATCAGTGTTGAGAAAGTCTAGTAGAGAGTCTATATTTCCAAAAAGATTTACAGATTTTTATAGTAGATGGAAAAGTTAATATGGTTTTGAAAAAGTTGTTAACTATTCTAATCTTTCACTAGAAAATCAATGTTTTGCTTCTGTTTTAAATAAAAGTGTAGAGCTAGGAATTACTCAGAAGCTTCAAAAGATCCTAACTGGATCAAAGCTATGAATGAGGAATTAGAGGCTCTTCATAGGAACAACACTTGGGATATTGTGGATTTACCCAAGGGTAGAAGTAAAATAGGGTGTAAATGGATTTTTAAAATTAAATATAAAGCAAATGGAAGATAGAAAGGTTTAAAGCCAGATTAGTAGCTAAGGGGTTTAGTCAGAAAGAAGGGATAGATTTTGATGAGACCTTCTCTCCTGTGGTTAAACTTGTTACTATTAGATGTGTGATTTCTTTAGCTGTTGAAAATGATTGGAAATTATTTCAGCTTGATATAAATAATGCTTTCTGTATGGAGATTTATTGGAAGATGTATATATGTCTATTCCTGAAGGCTTTACTGATACTGATACTATTAATAAAGTATGTAAGCTAAATAAATCTTTGTATGGGCTTAAACAAGCCCCAAGAATGTGGAATGCTAAGCTAGTTGCTGCATTGTTTGAAATTGGATTTACTCAAAGTAAATTTGATGTTTCAATGTTTACTATGGTCTGTGATTCTGTGTTTATAGTCTTATTGGTATATGTTGATGATATAATCATAACTGGTAACTCTGAAATTGAGATTGAAAAGGTTAAACATGCTATTAAGACTAAGTTTTTTAATCAAAGATCTTGGTGAATTGAAGTATTTTTTAGGAATAGAAGTTATCAGAGATTCTGATGGCTTGTGCTTAACTCAGAGGAAATATTGTTCTGAGTTATTGGCTGAATATGGGTTACAGGCTGCAAACCTGTTGGTAATCCCATTGAACCTATCATGTTGTCAATAATATGATAACTATGATGATAAACCCCTGATCAATATCACTGGTTATCAACAATTAGTTGGTAAATTGATTTATCTGTCTCACACTAGGCCAGATATAGCCTACACTGTACATTTTCTTAGTCAGTATATGCATAAACCTTATAAGTGTCATTTAAAAATTGCAATGAGGTTACTTAGGTTATCTTAAAGGGGCACCTGGCAAAGGTGTCTACTTTACAAAAACTGGCAGTTTTAATCTGAATGCATATGCAGATTCTGATTGGGGAAAATGTATAGAGACTAGAAGGTCTATAACAGGGTTTTGTGTATACTTAGGTAGCAATTTGATTACCTGGAAAAGTAAAAAACAGTCCACTGTGTCTAGGTCTTCTGCTGAGGCAGAATTTAGGGCTATGTGTGCAGTGGCATGTGAAGTTTGTATGTTAAAAGATCTATTGAGTGAACTAAATGTTGTTGTTCAATTACCTGTTAGTTTATATTGTGATAATAGTGCTGCTTTGGCTATAGCTGCCAATCCAGTCTTTCATGACAAAACTAAACATTTTGGCATTGATTTATTTTTCTTAAGAGATTTAGTGTCCAATGGTGTTATTAAACCTTTAAAAATAGAATCTCAAAATCAATTGGCAGATGTTTTTACTAAAGGTCTTTTAGTTCATCAACATATAAATGCTTGTAAACAACTTCACTTGTTTGACCCATTTGGTCCAGGTAAATCAAATTGAGGGGGGGTGTTAAAATTATTCATCATTATCATCATAAGTTTCTTTATACTTAAACATGTTATTTTGTTGTGTTACATGTTTGGATTGGACCGATGAATAACTGGATTAGAGGATTGCTTTTGGGCTCAAGTGTAGATTGGTCTTGTAGCTGTTAAAGATTGCAGATGGGCTTGGATTGCAGATTGGGCTTCGTCAGTTTGTTTGGCCCAAATGTCTGGCCTGGTCGTTTTTAATAAACGAGTGTGGATTGCCACGCTGCAATCCACTAACCTATATAACCATACCATATCAACGGTTGTGATCATTTAGAGTTGTGTTTGTTTCATCATATCCAACGGTTGATATTGGCTCGGGTGTGTTTCTACCCGAGCCTATATCTTGGCTATATAAACAACTCTCGAGATCGTTGTACGAGTTTAGTCGTCTTGTTAGTTCATCTTCTCTGTACTCTCAACTTAGAACGATTAGGGTTTCATAGTTCTGCTCTTATTCATCTCAATAAGAGCTTGTTCTTATGTTCTAGTCTAGTTCTTGTTTACTGGTTTTGTATTCAGAAGTTGTTGGAGTTTTTTATCTTTGGTTTATTGAGTCTGTAATAGATTAGTTAATCAGAATAAAGTGTTCTTTGTTTCTTTATCATCTATTAGACTCTGGTTCCATTCTTGTTGACACACATATATGCAGTTTGGACGTTTGAGTGCTTGGGTGAGACCTACTTATTGCATTATGCCTTTTTAAGCATACAAGCAAATTCAACATACGCAATCCCAAACACCCCTTAATAACCAAAACCCAATCACCCTCTAATAAGCGACCCAAGCACCACCTAAATCATTCCTTGATTGTTTCGATGATTTTGCAGACGAAATTTTAGCAAGTTAAACCATTATTTAGAGATGGTTTTGAAGGTAGTTGAAAAACTATGTCATCCTTTTAAGCCAAAAACTTCATCAAAATCATGTCATGCACTCAATGCAACGGTAGGATCGCATCAAAAGTGACACTTCAGCAACTTTTGGAGCTGCTATCGTTCCTTCTCCACCTATCTCATGGCATCTTAGAGGAATCGCCGGTAGAAATGCTCATAAACGATTTAGTTGAAGAAGTTGTTCAAATCAAAGGGTTTTAGCCAGCCATTGATCTTTCCACTGCAAACCCAAATCTTGATAAGGTTTTAAAATGAAATTCAAACACTTGCTACCAAAGAAAGATGGGTGTTCGAGACGAAGATAATCACGCAGAAATAAGTAAAAAGAAAAAAAAAATCAGTTTCGAACCACTAAACGGCAAGTCATCCCACTCGTGAGTTACACTATCTGCATAATGTAATCTTAATTCTCAAATGTTAATGCTACATAATGCTAGGGTGTATAGTCTCCATCACAACCTCTAAGCACAAAATAAGAATGTACATACTCCTTTTTCAAACATATATATTATATACTTTTTATTTGATTTGGATTTTGTAAACTTTTTTAAACAATGTAATTTTTGTTACTAGTAAAAGCTTAAAGGACATAATAAGAAATAATGGATGACTCATGGCCTATGGTCATGAGTTCGAGTCCTGATCTCGTTAGGTTTTACCGGTTCACTACTGTTGTGCCTTCAGGCGGGTATGTGGGTCGGGTTTTCCCTGGAAGCGGGCTGTCGGGCGGGCTAGGGGCTTCGTGCGTCCGGGGTGGGCGAGCTGTGCCCCTGTCTTTTCCACTGGGGGACCGCGTACGAAGTACCGGCGTTGTTTAGTTGGCCGTTCAAAAAAAAAAAAAAAAGGTAAAAGCTTAAAGAAACTGACTGTTCTTGTATAAATTAATTAATATCATATGTAGATAGCATATAAAATCAAGTTACCTTTTTTTTGACAAAATAAAATCAAGTTACCTAAATAGAGCAACAATATTCAACAGAGTTGTACAATTAATGCTAGTCCTTTTCTAGCAACAAATTCTGTAACAGTGTATGTTCTTAATTATTAAGAATGTTTTTGCTTATTTTTGTATGTAATTAAAGAGGTGATGTATGATGCCTATATTTAATTATTTAATTTAATTTGTAGGCAAACAAAGTTAGCGATTGATTTCATAATGTGTCGATTATTTATTTTTTGATACGGCACTTGAGAATTAAAATTACATACATAAGACTTGTGTATAAAAATCATTATGAACAGTCATGCATATAAAAGACATGCATGGCACTAGACGTACTTTGATATGCAATAGATTAAAAAGTCGGTATTCTCTCTTTTAAGATATATGTAACACATTGGGGTACCTTTAAATAAAATTATACCAAAAGATAGATAACTACAATAATTAAGTACATCTGAACAATATACTGTGAGTGTACAAAAAACATTATATCAAGGGAAAAATAAAAGGGCGCTTCGGGCCGTCGTCATACTCACTGCTTGCTGGATTATTTGGAGAGGTAGAAACGACAAGGTCTTTAACGGTAAGAGAGTGGTTGTTGGAACAAATGTTTGGCGACATTAAAACAACTTCATATATGTGGGTTCGAAGCCGGGTAAAGCAACAAACATGAGATTGGAATAAATGGATGACTTTTGATTTTAAAAGCATTACTAAGGTGTTGTATTGTTTGGTGATGTAATTATTCCGCTTCTAAATAGCATCTTGCTTATAGAAGCTTGTACCTATTTTCGGTGTTGAATGAAATTGACGTTTGCCATTCAAAAAAATGGGAAAAATAAATAATTTATAAAAATCATGAGTGTTTTGCGTTGGTGGTTAGGTTATATAGGTTTGTGATGGTGAATGATAATGGTGGTTGCTTGGAGAGGCGGTGGTGCCACCATGGATCAGGTATCACAAATGGACTTGGGGAAGAAAACAATTTTATAAGTGAGTTGATGATTTTGCCCCTGACTTAACGAGGTTGACTTAACCCAGTTAATGAAATTGACTGTTTTGGTCTATTTCGTCAAAAGTCAAGGACTGTTCAAACATTTTTTAAAGTTTTAGGCTGGACTAGCATATTGACGCAAACCACCATAATTAACTTTTCTTAGAACATGTGCTTTTTAAACTATTTTTTTTTTAAATAAAAAAAGTGAATTTGGAATGAATTAAATAAGAGACACTATATATAAGCAAATGCAATTAGGGCTCCTATACTTTCGTACCAATCCATCGCTCTTTATCTTCGTCTCGTAGCCGTTGATTTCGATCACCATCCTTCTTCTTCTTCGCAGGTAACTATGTTCGTGTACTGATGTAACTAACAGTGATTAAAATTTATTATATTTATTGTATGCTTAAATGCAACTATGTTTTACGTCTTTACTTTAGTCTACGAGTTTAAATGAGCCGAGCCAAGCCGAGCTGACTAGACTTAGAGCCTACTATTTTGAGATTGCGTTCGGCTCGGCTCTCAAAGTAATTTTGGAACAATTTTGAACAAGCTAAAAGGTAGGCTTGGGATCACGTCGCTAGCCTAAATGAGCCAAAGCTCGCTCATGCTATTAGTTAAAATTGATCGCGTCGCTAGCTTAAATTGCTTGCTCGTTAAAGCTCGGCTCGTTCAAGCATTTTACCTATCCGTAGCTCTCGTGCAGCCCTAAGCCTCGTTTACATATTGATTTTCTGCTATTAGAATTGCTAGCTGCGAGTTTGTAATAAGTAAGCTGTGATTTATTTTTTGTAGAAGAAAATAATAATGCCAATTAGGTTCAGATCTTACAGTGTTGGTTATTTGTTTGGAATTCAATGCTTAATTTATCATAACAAAGTATAAATGAAATATTAAGAACTAAGATTTTTGGAATAGATGGCCCGATCCGAGAGAAGCAGGTATCCAAATACAAGGATATACTGATAACGAAATCTAGTCTAGACATGAAACATAAAACTACATATATTCTAGCTCTCGTCATGTCTAGCCTAGTTTTCATTATCAGTATTTGGATAGTTGCCCCTCTCGAATTCGGCTATCTCTATTCCAAAAACTTATTTCTTATCATGTTTTCCCTACTTTTTTTAATTAATTACAATTATGTTACGGATTGTGTTACATTGAGTGTGTGTATGTGTATATTTTAGGCAACTTTTTTTTCTAGTCACACATGACACCTAAATTCTCAGGGATGTCCCCAAGCGCCGTGCAAGTTGCGCTTGTGTATATATTGAATCAATTTTAGCAAATCCAACAATAAAGTAATCAAACTAAGAGCATATACATCAACAAACCTCCACCTCATCGTCACGTTAGATTCCAAAATTTTCAACCCCTACTTTTTACGTCAACAAACCTCCGATACAAAAATATTAAAATTATATATAATGTATATAAATAACGTGTTCGTGAGAGGGAGGTCTAAGAGAATAATACACGACATGGTACGTGTCATGTATAACCAACCTTTAGGTATACTTAGGGCCTGTTTGGTAGCATCTTAATGAGGCTCTGGACCATTCAGCTCTGAATGGTTCAGCATTCAGACTGTTTATTTCAACATAAAAAAAGGCTCTGAATGGAATGGTTAAGAGCTGAATCATTCAGACTTGGTGCATAGCTGAATCATTCAGCACTTAATCATTCAGAGCCTCTTAACCATTCGGACATCTTAATGATTCAGCACATAATCAACCAAACAACCCTTTAGGCTAACAAATTTATTTTATAAGCATAAAAGAGCAAAATTTCAGATTATGTATAAAATAGTTAATTTTATAAGTATGGAGTAAACAAAAATTTAGACTATGTTAATGGAATTATGAATGTATACTTTAGGTATACTTAGGCTAACAATTATTATATGTTTGCATGGATGATATATGTGCTTAGGAGGAATGTATATTACTTGATTTATTATTATAAGATATTTGTTGTAAAAAGCACAATTTCATGTTATAATTTCTTTTGTTAACAAAGCATTTATATATGTTTTGATTTTTGGTTTGTTTCTTATACATATTTAGGATATGGAAGTTCCATCTATTGACATGCTACTTTATACCGGAGGCTCATTTAAGACGGGCTATGCCCCGGGGATGCAGTGTACACCGCGTACAATGGAGAAACTATCGCGACACATCTTTTGAACGTGCCTTTGAATTTTACATGTTCGGTGTTGCATGATCATGTGAGAAGGGCAGCCGGTTCATCCCTTTTTACCTTAGCTACAAACTTCCCATGGAAGATGACGATCCAGACGTTACATTTCACCCGATAGCAATCAGGAATGACCAAGACTTGGAGTTACACTTTAAGGATCATGTGAGAATGCAAATTGAATTGGGTAAACCTGTTGAATTGTATCATATGGTAATTAAGAGGACTTGATTATGTTAGTAGCTAGAATAAGTAGTTTTATGATTTGTGTCTAGACTAGTTAATAACTATTAGTATATCCGTGTATTCGGAGAGTTGCCCCTCTCGAATTGGGCCATCTATTCCAAAAATCTTTGTTCTTAATAGTTATCATATTTTTTTATTTTTTTTTAATTCAATTGCAATTACCATTATGCTATGGAATGTGAAATGTTTTAAAAGTCAGATTCCCATGGTTGTGTTTTGAATTTGAGTGAGATTGGATATGAAGTGATTGGGGAGTTGTGGTTTTAATGTCTAGACTTTAGAACCACAATTAATGTTGGGCAAGCATCATTGCAACAAGACTAACACCCTTGTCGACAAGACTAACACCCTTGTCGAGCAACCTATGGAGTTGTATCCACCGGATAATATTGGTGTTGAAGAACTTGTTTGGATTCGGATTTTTGTATAGAGGATGTTGAATCGGATGACAATAACGGTACAACTCGTTTCTTTTCGTATCAGTAAGTATAATGACCCGGTGGTTGCTAAACCCGCCTCGCGTAAATAATTTTATGATCGACCTAAATCTTCTAAATTATTTTCTATGGTGTAGGGGTGTTCAGAATTCGATTTGGATTCGAAAAATTCGAAATTCGACTTAGTTTGTTTTCGATTAACAAGAATTCGATTCGGTTATTAAGAATTCGAATTTGAATTCGATTCAATTTGAATTCGAGTCCAGTAAATCGAATACGAATTTATGATTTTAAATTCGATTCGAATCGAAATTCGAATAAAAACTGTACATGTATATTTTTCAAATATATATACACACATACACATAATAATATACACAAATTTACACGTTGAAAAAAAAGAACTTCTAAATTTTGGTCAAACTCTAAGAACCCATAGTGTTTATAACTTTTACCATAACCTATTTTACAAGTTTACCTAATACATCACAAAACTCTAACAACCTATACAATCTACTATTTTTACTATTCCCGTATTTGACATATTGTTGGTTATCAGTTTTGTAAATTTGTCTTTTATATGATAAAAATAATGAGTTTGTATTAGTTTTAAACTAAAAATAAAACAGTTTATTATTTATGGTGAATTTGAACTAAATCGAATTTATTCAAATTCGATTCGAATTCAAATCGAATACGAATCAAATAAATTGAATTTTAAACGGATACGAATCGAATATGAATTCAGATAAAAATATTAAAAATTCGATAAATTCGATTCGGATAATTCAAAAATTCGTTATTCGATTCGTTGAACACCGGTGGGTATTGGTATCACTATTATATGTTCACTGGTGTTCATGAGATAGGTTTTAAGCTTCTTTCATCTATTTTTTTAGAATCATTTGTCTCGACATTGTTGTCATCTTTTATTATGTGGCCCATATCAGTAGAAAGTGCAACTCTTTTATTGGCAAATGGCAATCTTATGTATTTTTTGGGCCTAAACGCTTGAAGGGCAGCTTATATTTGGTGTAACAAGCCCAAGGAATGAGTATTGACTTTCCTTTTGATGGCCCATGTTAGGCTTATTTGGTTTTGTGTTGAAGCCCAACTACCGTAATATTTTTTCTGAAGGCCCATATGTTTTTTCTTTAATTGTGTTAATATATTGTTAACTTTGTTATTTTATTTGTATCGATTGCCTTGTGTTTAGGTTTTCTAAGAAAGGATACCACGTCTACTAACTTAACTATTTCTTCTAATTTAGTAGGTGTAGTAAGGATTTCTTGTTTGAGTCCTGCAAGCGCCATCCTGAGGCATGTGAGGACTCCACTTCGTGAGCCCTTACATGGGTAAATGAAATGAATTATATGTTTAAACCGTTTATTTAAAAGTACTTTTTTCTATGTCCTTGCTATTTAAATTTATAACACTGACAATTCTGTATTTAGATGATTGTTTTTATTCGGGATGTCAAGCTCGATTCATGTGGATTATGTTTACATAGAGGTTGATTAAAAACGTTTAGGAGCAGGAACCAGTTTGTAACTCAATACCAAATTGATATCGAAACCCGTTTGACTGAAACTTGTTTGGAACCGACCCAGATCAACATGTTGTCATCTGGTTAGGAACCTATTCTTTGAAACTGGTTAAACCCAAATGAAACCGGAATCAAACTTTCTCCATAAATACCGGTTCCAACTAAAACCGATTTTGGCTCGATCCGAACGGGTTCCAACCCAAACCAGTTTGGGCAAAAAAAAACATGGTTTCTGCACCTAATGTTACATGGGAAAAGTCATATCTAAAAATGTATGTATTTAATTTAGTTGAATCATACAAAATTACAAATGATCACAAATAATAGTTATTGTTGATAAGTTATTTTCCAACTTATACAACCGAAGGGTACAAATTGTTTAATTCACATGTAAACATTCTATAAATGACCTATTTTATATTTATTCTCATGTTTAAGCAGCCCAACTCTAAATACCAGATTTTTTCGTGATTGTCATGTCATGTGAATGGACAAACACCACACAATGCCTACATAAAGATAAACTAAAGGTTGTTATAAAAAAAAATACCTAAATTATTATATTTACAAAAATCCCAATAAGAGAAAAAACATGATTTAATTGCAAGTGTGGGATGTCGCATCCATTGAACGTACATCACCAAAGTAAACATTGTTAGTTCATGATCATCATATTACAATGATTAGCAATGGACCAACAGTGACAACTTATATCTCTCGTCAATAATGATCAAGGGATCTTATTTTCTTTTAGAATTCTGAATAATTGATGAAAAGAAAATATAGATCAAGTTATTTTAGGTTTGCACACAATGTGTTTGATACTTTGATGTTTTTATATGTAAAAAAAGTAATACAAATTGTTATGTCATTTGATTGTTGTATTAGTCAAATTATAGTCTTTAAAGCTCATTATTATTTCTTGAGTGTTTGATCTAAACATCAAAAGTAGAGTCACCCATCTCTACAAGCCTACCTTTCTCATCCTATGTTTCGTACATTTATTTCCTCATCCTCAATGGTAGCTTCTTATGTTAGGAATTGGTGGAGCTACGTTGAAATGAACGGTGTCACCCGACACCAATGTATTTCTACGATTAACACCATAGATTATATGAAAGAAAACTAACCCCGTTAATATATGAGAAAACTGTATTTTTTTATTAAATTTAAAATATTTTATAAACGTTTAACCTGATAAATTTTTATAGTTTAATAGATAAGCCCATGTCTTATTAATTAACCAACTAAAGGCCTGTCTTTTTTTAATCAACCAACTAAAGTCTCATGTTTTATTTACCCATAACCCAATAAGGCAATAACCGATTAGCCAATTATTTAACCTAAATAAATTTAAAAAAAGATCGCTTTAAAATCAGAACTTAAGAGAAGATGGGTCCAATATTAAACTCTTTCATGACGAAAAATGCTTGACTTGACCCGACCCGACCCAAATGTTGACAACAGCTTGTTATAATTGAACCTAAATTAAATTATTTTTTTTTAAAAGACCGCTTTAAAATTGAAACTTAAGAGAAGATGATTCCAAGAGTCAATTCTTTCCTGACGAAAAATGCCTGACTTGACCCGTACCAAAAATTTTGACACTATATGAAAAAAATTATGATTCCGCCACTGTATGTCGGAAGTAACTTATTCATTTGTACAAATTGTTTTGACATGACCAAGTCTTCACTAGAGATAACTTGCCATTAGTAGCAAGTTGCCTTGTCGGCAACAAGCTCTTTCATTACAACCAACTATGCAAACATTTTTTTGTCACGTTCTTGACATAAGCACTAATTTCTTATTAGCACTTTTCTTCATTAGTAGTCTCTTATCATAGTTTGAGTTTTAGTGGTCATTAGTTCCAATAAGTGTAAAGTCAAGAATAGAGGTATAACTTATAAGACACCTAGAAAATATTGTTTTCGTGATTTTCTAGTGAATATAAACTAAGTGCAATATCTTAATTAGTTATAAACATGTCACCATCATTAGAAGGATAAGAGTTAACTATTGTGTGACCAATCTAAAGAAAAATGTTCCTATACTGGTTTACGTGTAGAATCCATGGCTCATATGAGAAATAATTTTTCTTTGAACACAAAAAAACGAAGAATGGTGATTGTGTCCTCGACATAGATGCAATAATGTTCGAGGACAATAAAAACAAGGGATGCAAGAGTGTATACTTACTCGCAAAATGCAAGATAACAAAGATGAAGAAGGAAAGATAAGTGGAAGGTTGAGTAACAAAATCACCTATGGAAATCGCAATTGTCGTAATTAAAAAAATAAGAAAAATCAATAGAATGGTTATATGTCTATAACACCCATGACTTTGTTGTTATACGGGTGCAGACTTTCAAAAGGTCGCATTTTTTGGATTGCTTCCACTCAAACAAATTTAACTGTAGGTTCTTCTTATATCCACAACCAATACGTCTAAAACACGTAGGCGGTGTTTAAGATGAGGCATTTATGATGAATCTAACATCTATCATCCCACGGTAATTTGTGGTGTTACACTATGTATTATAATCGCTAAATTAACGCGAAAAAACTTCAAGATACGGAGGTGCCAAACTTTTACCTAACAAGTGTAATTGTGTACGCATGGACCATGCATAAACCCCTAACCAAACTAACGTTATCCAATTAGACCAAACTAACCTCTCAACATGATCCAACTAAAATACTTACTCTAATTTTCAAGTGCCAAATACTAAAGTTAACATCCCCACAAGCTAAATTAATTCCATAAATCTTTGAAATTTTCTTTAACATAGCTCATTGCCTCACCAAAGGTGTTCCAATCACACCCCTTGAAAATGTCATGGAATGTAACTTTGTAAACAAATACGTGTATTGCTTCTTCATATTCTCTTGGTTTCCAAATCATGTTGGCACCTCGGTTGTGCTTGCATTGTCACATAACAAGTACACTATCATTTTTTTTGTTTAAAGATAAGTTCTAGTCTCATTTATGCCTATGAATTTAATAGTTACTTTTATGTTTTTCATGACTAGTGGGTTACCCGCGCTCCGCAGCGGGGCGACTCAATTTTTAACAGTCTTGATTGG
The DNA here is from genome assembly GCA_030844895.1 of Ambrosia x helenae. NCBI lineage: Eukaryota > Viridiplantae > Streptophyta > Magnoliopsida > Asterales > Asteraceae > Ambrosia > Ambrosia x helenae. The sequence goes on from JAUTDX010002018.1 coordinate 13,715, forward strand.
TTCTCTGTTCCTTGTTTTCACCATTGCAAACTTGCTATTGAATAATGATAAATACTACAATATAATTCGACCAATTTGAGCCATTCCCCTTTTATTTGAAGTGTTCAATTTGACCCACTCGAGATTTATAAAAAAAAACCCTATCATTGGTATTAAAGATAATGATATGAGTGTATTGGGTAATGGTTCACAGCAGGCTTTTGTTGAAGCAAGCCATTTATTAACACAGGCTTGAAACCAGGTTGGTTGATCCACAAATACTTTTCATTAGTAGATCAATTACAATTGCAAGAACATAATTATAAACTACAAATCTAATTTTCTTAATAAAAACAGTTTATGAGGGTATATGCATTAAAAAGATACTTTAAGCATCTTTCAACCTCCCCTTTCAAACTGTTCGACACATGACCCGTTTGAGAAAAAAGCATAACCCAAACAATCCACACATGAATAAATGGGTAAAAATTGCCACCTCTACTCGATATACAGTATATAACTTACATATTTGCACCAAGCTCCTTAACATCATGCTCAACAATGAAATCATAGCGTTCTCATGCTCTTATTGTTTCAACTGGTGTTTTAGTTGTAAAAGCATAGATGACTTGGATGTAAAATACAAATGTTAAATGTTACTAACAACTTCTTATCACCTTCCACCAAACGTAGCCATATCTTGCAACAGCAACAATGATAATAATACATTCATACCCTATTTGCTAGTAGTGCCTACATGAGAGAAGAATAACTTTAATAAAAACCAATAAAGCTAGAAAATTAAAACTGGAAACTAAAGGTTGTCTCTTGTAGTCAAAACTAATTCAAAACAAAAGGTACCTCCACTTGTTTATATGCTAGTAGCTTTTCAACTCTTTTCTAGATTTTCCGTTTCTCATCATTGGAGAGAATGAATGTATGCCTGTGAAATTTAAAAATCAAGATATACCTTTTCAAAGTCCTATAACAAATTGAAAGGAAAAAAAAACACAACATTGAACACAAAAATTAAAAATCAAGATAACGTTTTCACTGTAATCTTCATCTACAAACCATATATTGGCTTAGTGCACTCACTTTCAATGCCCAATTTTTAGTTGAACCCATTGTTTATTTCACTGTCAATTTCATCTAACAGAGTGAAAAGATATAAAATCATTAGTCTACAAACCTATAGTACAAATGAAACTTTAATCACATTCATATGAATTTCAATTTGTATCAGTCATTTATCATTTACTTATCCAGATCTAAGTACACATTGAGAGTTACATAATGTCAATATAGATGACCGCGTACTTACATTTCAGAAATCAATCAATTCGAAAATGCATTGAAGCCATGGGACCGCTACACCGGCCCCAGCCCGTCGTAGCCCCGCCATCGTCCTCCCCATCTTCTGCACGCCGTTGGTGCCGGGCCTCTTTGTTTATTGTTTTTGCTTAAAAGCTTTTACCCACCGGCCTTACGTGGCGGCCCGTCTTCAACGACGCTCAGGCGCCACACCTCATTTGTTGTAACCACATCAACTTTACCTATGAAAGTGAAGAACAGATGGAGCCTATTTGCATTTTTAAAAATAAAAGAATATATATTAAACTGAAAAAGATATAGAATACCATTTTTGATACAAGGGAGATAGTAGGAAAACTCTATAGATAAATCATGTAGTTCAATTGCTAAATAGAATGAGAATGAAATCAGATTCCTTGAAACGAAAGGAATGGAGGCCTAACAAACCAAACTATGGTCGATAACATCAATTCATCATCACCACATCCTGTATCTGAGTCAAATCTCTGAGAAATCCAAAAGGCAAAAACCCTAATTCAACCATGAACATAAAAATGATTCTCTCTTGTTTCGGGCTTAATCACTTCCGAAAGATGAAGCAGATACAGAGGTGGTAGTGCGGGAAAACGACATCGGAGACAACAAAGGTTAGAGAGAAATCGTTGGCGATTCTTCGTTTGTGGTGGTGGCGCTACACACAATTTGAAAGCATAGTTTTGTGAGGGATCCCTTCTTTGCTTTTATACCAATGTCCATAAATGTACGACTGTTCCGTTCCCCATTGTAACCATTACTGGCCGATCGGTTACAATCCTATCATTATACCATTTGTTGGCCAATCGGTTACACAATAAATATACGGCGACGTCTTAAATTTCCTCACCGGAATCTTTTGGTTTTTCAGGCGTCTTACACTCTGTTCCAGAGTTTCATTAAAGGATGGAAGAGAAAGGATCTCCCTCCTCTTCCTTTCTCTCCGGATCCTTCCAAATTGGAAAGATTGAAAATCACTCTAAAAAACTCTTTATTATCCCTCTCATTCCCTCCCTTTCCCTCCTACAAAAAACTCTGGAACACATTTTTTCCCCACTTCCTTTCCAATCCTTTCTCTTCCATCCTTTAATGAAACTCTGGAACAGAGTGTTAATTCTGATGCGTCTTAATTTTTTTTTGTGAAATTCCTATTTTACCCAAATGAAATGTATTTTAATATAGTATAGATACTATTGTATGTTGTTATAATAATGTCAATACAATTCAATATCGTTTTTTCTTCTAATATAACGTACAAATGAACTAAAATGTTAAAATTGATTTACACGTTGTTGAAGTTACCTTTGGCCAGACATATGAGCTATCATGTCCTTTCCAACTACACGTTTGCCGTTACATCTCAAACCTATAATTAAACAAGAGATGTCCTTCGGGTAATTTAGGGTGGAAGGTGTGGGGCCCGGGTACCTCCTACCCGATCGGCTACACCGGCCCTTGTGGCTCGGCTGCTCGGGTACCGATTTCGGGTGGAAATAACCGTGAGCAGGTGGTTGGAAATTTTGAATTCAAACGATCAAAATTTGACGTTTTTTTTAAGAATTATTTTACCCACTATAAAATCCGCTTCTTTTTACAAATTTTTTACTCCCCATTCATTTCCACACAATTTTTTTACTCCAAATCAACTCGCTCTCTCCCATTTTTTTACATACTTCTAAAAAAATGAGGTGGTCCGAGAAGGAAGAAATTGCGTTGACGACCTCTTAGGTCAACGTCCAAGAAATAACGACGTCCAACGAGAGACACCGTTCTTTTTTGGAATAGAGTTTTCATCGCTTCCGCCTATACATGGGTGGTTAAACCAATCGCACCCCACACCAAGTTCAAAGTGGGGTGAAATGAAGACCAAAACAGCACTGTATCATGGGTTATACAATCGGGTAATGAAAGCCGAATTGGAGCCAAACGAAGACGTGACCATTGAAGTGGCTAAAATAGAGTACAAATAGAGGTGCGGCCAAGACATTACACGTGTTTTAGCTTGGCAAATTCTGAGGGCAAACGATCAAGCATGGTGAATGTGATTTGAGTATTCGTATTTGTTTTTTTATTAATGTATGGAATATTTTTTCACGTACTTTTTTTATTAATGTAATTTTTTTTCTCCTACTTGTTTTTTTAGTAATGTATGGAACATTTTTTTCACGTACTTTTTTTATTAATGTAATTTTTTTTAGTGAATTTTAGTGTTGTTTAGTTAAATTAAAATGTTTATTTTATTTTCAAATTAAAGAAAAGGTGTTTAGGGTAGTTTGTATACACCCTCCAAATATGTTGTGTTCGGTAGTTTGGTGATAGTAAGAGACAAATCTAATGTAGCAATGTATGATTGGACAGTGTTAGAGTAGTTTACTCATCAACACCCTCTACCCTTATACTTTATTTATTTTATTCTTTTAGCCCAGCCTATTCTTTTTTTTAACGTCAAATGTTATATTTCCTATACTATTACGCCAAGAATATCAAATTACAACACTTTTGCCAAGGATTGAATCTTGGACCTCCCTTCTAAGAGACATACGTCTCTACCAAATGGGCTAGTCCCACATTGGCATTCAGCAGCCCACCCTATTTGTTGTATACTTTTCATGTGCCAAATACTAAACTTAACATCCTCTCCACCTAACCAAAGGTGTTACAATCATACCCGTCAAAAATGTCATGAAATGTAACTTTGTAAACGAATACGCCTATTGCTTCTTCATATTCTCTTGGTTTCCAAATCAAGTTGGCACCTCGGTTGTGCTTGCATTGTTACATAACAATTATGCTTTCATTTTTTTTTTTGTTTAAAGATAAGTTCCCGTTTAATTTATGCCTATGAATTTAATAGTTACTTTTATGTTTTTCATGACACTATTGTATGTTGTTATAATAATGTCAATACAATACAATTCAATATTGTTTTTTTCTTCTAATACACCGTACAAATGAACTAAAATGTTGAAACCGATTTACACATTGTTGATGTTACCATTGGCCAGACATAGGTGCTATCATGTCTTTTCCAACTACACATTTGTCGCTACATTTATAGAACTACCCTACTCTATAATTAAACAAGAAATATCCTTTACGTAAGTTATTCTTTATTTATTTTATCCTCTTAGTCCATCCCTATTTATCGTATACCACACAATCTTTGTCAAATACGAGTTTTACATAGTTCTAAGTTTTTTTTTTAGATCAACTTTCATTAAACACAAACAGCATAGCAATACCTAAGACGGGAATTACTAGCCCAAAAACCAACGCAAAAACGTTACATTAAATCAAAATTACACAACTTCTCCTATTCTACCGTATCATGCTTAAATCTACTTTTATAGCATAAGAATCCCAAAACCTTAACATCAGAAACTATCTCCACCACTTTGGTCGTCTTGTCACAAAAAAAAAAAAAAAAAAAAAAAATCCTTTCATTCCATGCCTTCCACAACCTCCAAGCCGTAATTACAATAACCCCTTGCAACACTAACCTCTTAATCCTGTTGATGATGTTATGTTTGTGAATATCGACCAAGTCACTCACCAAAAAAGCGTAAACCTGTGGAATACAACACCAAATAGAAATAGAAATACAATTCCAAACTCTGGCCGCAACTCCGCAAGCTGTCAAGACGTGATCCAAACTTTCCTCGGCCTCCTCGCAGATCACTCACAAAGTGTCACTGACATTCACTTTCTTGCATTTATTTTTTTTTACTTTTTTTTTCAAAGTAAATATTACTTCTATTCTAATTTACTGGTCAAGTTATTCTATACAGTGTAATAAAAATGAGAAGGGTGAGAACGATACAAAAAACACAATAAATCATGAAATATGACACAATGAGCCAAAAAATATAACATAGCGTCAAAAAATATAACACAATGCTCAAGAAAAAAGATACGCTGAATTGAAAAAATGACATAATGATGAAAATAAGAAAAAAAACATAATGGTACATAAAAGACACAATGATATAACGCATATTCTAAAACCCTAAAAAACGAAGACCTAAAACTAACGTTGTAGGGTTCGATAAGACGGTTCCAATGCCGCTTAAATGAGTTCAATCAGAGTACGTTTGATACTCGTCCTACAACTTCCTATTTTTCTTTCACTGTGTATTTGATCTTAATCCTCTAATTTACATCAATAAATTTAAATATCCTTGCAAATGTTACTTTTACTTGTACACCGACTTATTGTTATAAGCTGTTCGAATAATTAATTTGCTATTTATTTTAGGTCTTACTGACATATGTATCGATGGCGTTTATGACTTTGTGGTTTTACATTGAAGAAGCAACGACTATCACAGTGATTAAAGGTAATCACCGTGGGGTAGATACACGAGTTCGCTCAGGTACGATCCTTTGCTCACACCGATGGACTAACGAAACCCAAGACAATAAAGAGAATAGTGTGTGTGTGGTGAACGTGAGAACACGAGAATATAAGTGGTTCGGTCGTTAATGACCTACGTCGTAAAGAGCCGAATATTATTACTTTGGAGATTACAAAGTTATTACAAAGGTTGTTGCTATTCTAGCTCTTGCATACAAATGGTGATTTTCGAATCCTTTGCAAATGAGATGAAGTCTTCTATTTATAGGAGAGGTTATGGGCCATGGGAGATGGCCCAAAAAGTCTTGTAGCTGATGGGCCTCGGCCAAGCCCAGATGTCTTCGGCCCATGAAAATGGCGGGAGATCAGGTGACAATTAATGCTGATGTGAGAGAAGGTTGGAGCTGGTCTGCAAAAGGTATACGTGGCGCCTCCTGATTGGGCGTAGATGGCGCTTTGCTCTGACACAGCATGGTTGACTTACCTACTGGCGTCTGACGTGACGTCTGGCATCAGGTAAACATGTATGCACAGTACTCTGACCAGTATTGTAGACGGCATCATGGAGGGAGCATGGAAGCGGTCACATCACTATTCTCGTCAGTGGTTGTTGGACCACTCCTGACACGTGTCGCCATTTGATTGGCGCTAAGACTGTCCAGATCTGAGCAAATCTTTTTCATTCCTAATCATCCGTACCTCGTACTAAAGACTGAGGTTGGACGAATATTCCGCACGTGGGACTACACGCGAAGATTCCTCTGAACTGACGTTTTCTGGATGAAGTTATGTTGCGCGTGACCTATCGTCACGCGCGGAGTTGAATTCGCGGGTCAAGGCATAAATCTGTAGAGGCTTGTTTCCGCGGTTATTGCTCTCGCGCTATTATGTTAACCCTCTCCGCGCTGTCAAGTTAGCGCCTGGGTTATTGGAAAGTGGGATAGGGTACAAATGTCATATTTCGTGAGAAGTGTGAGAAGGATTAAAAAATGATATGTAGACATCATTTTTTGAATTTATTCATGATGTTTTGAATTGTTTAGGCTAAAATAACACCAAACATAATAATTAAAAACACAAAACAATTTATTTTATGCTTAAAAACTTAAAGCATCATGTCAAGAACATGTGTTCTAAGTTGTTGTGTTTTAGTTGTGTGTTTTAACTATAAATATCATAAAATATGACTTTTGTACCCGAACCTTTACCAGGTTGTACATACATATCATCAATAGAAGATTAAGATTATGTTTCCGAGTTTACTTAACGAGATAAAATAAAAGAAAGGAAAAGAAACCCCCCCTCACTTTCTTTTCTTTTACTCTTTTTTCCCATCTTTTCATTTCTCTCCAAATTTCTCCGATTTGAGATGATAAAAGTCTAATTTTCTCTCTATTTCCCATTCTTTCCCTTCTTTTTCTTCCTTAAAAAAACTCTAGAATACAACTCTCCCATTTCCTTTCTTTTCACTCCTAAAAAAACTCTCGAACAAAAATCATTTTCACTTTCCTTTCTTTTCTCTTTTTTTCCTTTCTTAAATTAGACTCGGGAACACAGCTGTAACACCTTGCCTGTTCTAGGGCTGACATGTCACTATAACAGTAATCATAACTCAATACATCAATCCATAATTTTACAATAATACAAAATAATTTACAATAATCTCGTTTAAATAAAAAAATCCTTGTGTCTTTAATCCCTTGAGCCACTTCTATGTCTTTCCAATAATCCAAATAACCTTACATGCACAAAATAACAAAACAACAAAACAAAAGCACGTATGAGCGAAACACTTACTGGGCGGATAACAAAAACATAGACAATAATTGAAAGTTTTAAACATATAAACTTATATCTTGTAACTTGCAATCATGTAACCTTTGAACATATAACTTGTAATTAGGATTATGTAATGTTTTATTTTAAGTTTATGTAATGGTTTTAATTTAGGATTATGTAATGTTTTATTTTAAGTTTATGTAATGGTTTTAATTAAATTTTATGTAATCTTTTTAAGTATCATTGTCTAAACTAACATTAAAATTAAAACTCAACATTAAACATTAAAACTACATATTAAACATTAAACATTAAAACTAAATCTTAAACATTAAAATCCTAAAATAAAACATTTAACATTAAAACTAAATATTAAACATTGAAATACTAAAATAAAACACTAAACATTAATAATTAAACATTAAAAAAACGGATCAATTGCCATGATAGAACATGGGTGATGGCGAATGCGGTTCCGTACTGCTCCGATAGATGTCTTGTGTGAGTTGGATTCCCATTTGTTGGTTAATGCCAGGGTGCGCCTCCATCGTGGCTTGAAAGAGGGTGTTCCATCGTGTATACTTATTAGGGGTGTTCATGGTCCGGTTTTCGCAGTTTTTAGGTCAAACCGTGAACCGAACCGTTAGTAACGGTTTTTTGAATTTTGTAAACCAAAACCAAACCGTAGAAATTTTAAACCGAACCAAACCAAACCGTTAGTAGCGGTTTGGTTCCGGTTCGGTTTCGCGGTTTGGGCTCGTTGAATCTTTATACAAGATGTCTCGAATTTGCAAAAAAAAAAAAAAAGAATGTCGTCCACAACTCCAAGTTCCTTTAAACATAAAACAAACTTTTTTGTAATAATTAACAATCCAAATATCTTAAAAGACCATCTAATTTAGCAAATACATAAATAAAATATACCCAAACACATCAAAACAAAGGTTGAATTTGAAATTTAAAAAACTTACATAAAGATTTAAATTAGTGTAATGAAATATATGCTAATGTAAAATGAGTTAGCCCACTATTACTTTACAAAAATTTAGTTATAGGCAAAAACAAATTTTATTTTATCTATGTCTATATATAATATGAAAATATTTATAAGAAAATATAAATAAATCCTTACGGTCCGGTCCGGTTTTTTGCGGTTGGTTTCCGGTATAAACCGTAGACCAAACCGTTTGCTACGGTTTGAAAATATTGAAACCGACCGACCGAAAGTTAAGTAAAAAAACCGACCATGAAACCAAACCGACGACCGGTTTGGGCGGTTTCACGGTTTGAAACCAAGCCGTGAACACCCCTAATACTTATTGCGTACATCCCACCACTTATGGGCGATCTCATCAATGTTGCGGTTGTTTGTTTGGCTAATTTGATTGTATTCCTCCAACATATTGCGCCAAAAATCCGACCGATTGCTTGGCAGATTCCCGTTGACATTGATCCATACCGTCACCAACTGGACCTGCTCGTTATTAGTCCACGGTGCCATTGAATGGTATGTGTTTGTGTTTGGGTTAAATATTTGTGATTGTATTATATATACATAGGTAAAAACGGGTTTTTTTTTACCATTCCCTTTCAAATCGATGCCAACATTCGAATCATTTATGTTCCCAACGGTCACTTTTCATGAAAAACGCTCATTATAGCCATAAAGCTCCAGCCCAAAACGCCTTCATAATGCCGGAGGGGGGTGTTCCCGGCGCTATGGAGGTGCAAAATGCCTTCTAAAACGTCCGCTACGGGTGCACTTTGATAGAGTTAGTAGACCTTTTGTGATATCAGTTTTATATTTCATACATTGTACGTTATATTGTTATGAACTTATTGAAAATGACACCAGTTATTTAAATAAAAATACATGCTTACACGATAGAACCATTCTTAATTCATTACAACTAGTTTTTATCCGCCCGCGTTGCGGGGCGTAATTCGAATTTATGCCGTCTAATAATAGCGTATTATATTCGACCGACTCATTTTTTTTTTGAAAAGTTTACGTCGAAACGTAAGCCAATTTGAATTTCTACCAACTGTACGTAAGACACACACACAAAAAAGAAGTTCCTAAAAATGGCCTACATATAAAGAAAAAAAAAACCATTAAAAAAAGTTTACGTCAATACGTAAGCCAATTTAAATTTCTACCGACATGTACGTAAGAGAAAAAAAACCATTTTCCTAAGTCTCTACCCAAAGTTAAGTACAAAGACAAAAAAAATAAATAAAAAAATTCCTAAAAGTGACCTACCACCAAAAAAAAAAAAAAAAAACACTGTAGCTAAGGACAAACACGCCCGCGTTGCGGGGCGCAATTCGAATTTATGCCGTCTAATAATAGCGTATTATATTCGACCCGACTCATTTTTTTTTGAAAAGTTTACGTCGAAACGTAAGCCAATTTGAATTTCTACCAACCTGTACGTAAACAAAAAAGAAGTTCCTAAAAATGGCCTGCATATAAAGAAAAAAAAACCATTAAAAAAAGTTTACGTCAATACGTAAGCCAATTTAAATTTCTACCGACATGTACGTAAGAGAAAAAAAACCATTTTCCTAAGTCTCTAGCCAAAGTTAAGTACAAAGACAAAAAAAATAAAAAAAAAATCCTAAAAGTGACCTACCGCAAAAAAATCCTAAAAATCCTAAGTCTCTACCAACCTGTACGTAAGACACACACACACAAAAGAAGTTCCTAAAAATGGCCTACATATAAAGAAAAAAAAAACCATTAAAAAAAGTTTACGTCAATACGTAAGCCAATTTAAATTTCTACCGACATGTACGTAAGAGAAAAAAAACCATTTTCCTAAGTCTCTACCCAAAGTTAAGTACAAAGAAAAAAAAAAAAACTCTACCCAAAGTTAAGTACAAAAAAAAAAAAAAAAAAAAAAAAAAAAAAAACCACTGTAGCTAAGGGGAGTTACTGTAGCAATAGGTTGTCTTTTAATATATATAGTAATAGGTATCTACCGATAGTATCTTTTTCTTAACGTCATTTTTCTTACAAATTAATTACCAATTCCAAAATAAAATAAAATAATACACAATAAAACCATTTGTATTTCACCACTGCACAAATAGCTATCGTTAGTGTCACAACCCGACATTTGGATGTCCGGTAGTAATAGTTGGTTTCATATTTTCTTAAAACAAAGTCTTATATTTTCGTATAAAAGGAGCGCAACGAATTCACAACAACATATTTACATTCACACTTAATAATGTACATAATATTCAAACACATCATAACTTAACATACAACATCTCTACCCATCGTTTTATTGAACACAAAAGCTTAACATACTAAACCTTATCGATTTAGTGTCGCTACCTTATATGATTCCACAACACGCTACTTTCACCTCTTTCCACAAGTTTCCTGTAAGAAAAATAAGAACAACAAACGGGTCAACAAAAGTTGGTGAGTCCGTATCCATATGGTTCCAGCCGTGGGTTTGTTCTTGTGATGTTCAAGCCACAAGCTCAAACCTCTATACTCGAAACTTACAAAACTGCCAACATAAGTTTCCTGGGTCAAAACATATGCCACATTGGTTTTAAAGTTCGATGGTGGGTTCTCGGATCTCATTCCAAGCCCATCATGTGTGGGGGTTACCCCAAATAGCGCTATTCATACGTTAAGCGGCTCTTTTCGAGTTAATGAGTGTGGTGTGGTGACTCGGCAGTTTCACTTCTTGAAATCACAATATTATTACTCGAACAAGGTTCTCAACACACATAAAGCATACGAACTCACCTGAGATTATGATGTTCCTGATTCACAGCCAGCACTTTAGTTGTTCCCTATAATACATGACAACAAATAGTTATACTTTTGATTATTACAGGAATCGGTTCATAACCTCTTTATCTATCCTGATTGTTAATAAAACTTAACCCTAGATCTGATAATAATAAAGAACTATCAACATACCTACTGTTGCGATCATTCATACCCTTCTATCCTCCTGATGACTCCATGATCGTGTCTCTTTTAGGTGTTTCTGGATGGTCTAAATCATCAAACTCTTAAGATTAGGGTTTATATACACACTCCTCTTTCAGGAGAGCATGACACGTATCATATGAGGTGTCTTCTAATCCCTAGTTTTGTTTTATGGTTTTGTTTTGTGGTTGCCAGTTTTGAGCCCCTAAATCTTTATTATAATACTTTAAATTTCCAAAAGTTTATTAACCTTTCACCTTCTTAATAAAAAACCGGGTTCCTTTATTGTTTCCTGTCAAACATATGGGCCGAAGCCCTTATTTCTTTTGAAATAATATTCATCAAGTTAAATGTGCTATTATTTTAGATGGACCCAATTTATATTTATGAATCCGGACATATTTACGGGTTCGGGTTGTTACATTCTCCCCCCCTTAATCTGGAATTTTGTCCGCAAAATTCATGTTAGTACCTTTGTTACTTGATTTTGGAAATAGGTGAGGATACTTCTTTTTCATCTCGTCCTTTCTTTCCCACGTAAATTCAGGACCTTGCTTCGAATCCCATCTTACTTTTACAATGGGTATCTTACTTCTTCTTAATCTTTTCTCACCACCTTCCATGATCTCTACAGGCTCTTCTATAAACCGTAATTTTTCATTGATTCTTATTTCATCAGGTGGAATGATTTGATCAGTACTAACCATACACTTCTTTAGATTTGAAATATGAAAGGTGTCGTGTATGCCTTCCAACTCACTAGGTAATTTTAACTTATAAGCCATTTTCCCTATCCTATCCAAGATTTCATATGGCCCAACATACCTAGTGCTTAGTTTCCCTTTCTTTCCGAATCTCATGAGTCCTTTCCATGGGGATATCTTTAGTAGTACTCGATCTCCTACAGCAAACTCCAACGGCTTTCTTCTTTTGTCAGCATAACTTTTATGTCTATCTCGAGCACTTTTAAGTTTCTCCTTAATTCGTCGAATCTTATCACTTGTTTCTTGTACAATCTCTGGTCCAGTAAGCTGACTTTCTCCTACCTCTGCCCAACATAGTGGAGTTCGACATCTTCTTCCATATAGTGCTTCGAATGGTGCAACTCCTATACTTGAATGATAACTATTATTGTATGCGAACTCTATTAAGGGCAGATGTTGGTCCCAATTGCCCCCAAAGTCTAAAGCACAAGCTCTCAACATGTCTTCTAATGTTTGTATCGTTCTTTCACTCTGACCATCTGTTTGGGGATGGTAGGCTGTGCTTAAGTCAACATTTGTTCCTAATGCTTTTTGAAGCCCTCTCCATACCTTAGATGTGAACCTGCTGTCCCTATCGGAAATGATGGAAGTAGGAGTTCCATGTCTTGCCACTATTTCTTTGATATATAACCCCACTAATTTTTCAACGGACCATTCTTCCTTGAAGGGTAAGAAATGTGCAGATTTTGTTAAACGGTCCACTACTACCCAAATGGCGTTATGTCCTTGTGAAGTTCTAGGGAGTTTCATTACAAAATCCATGGTTATCCCATCCCATTTCCATTCGGGTATTTCGGGTTGATGTAATAACCCGGAGGGTCGTTGGTGCTCTGCCTTTACCTTTGAACAAGTCATGCATGCTTGTACATACATAACTATATCTCTTTTCATGTTCGGCCACCAAAAATCTTCCTTCAAATTATGATACATCTTATCATTTCCTGGATGTACCGTGTATTTGGACCTATGCGCCTCATCCAGAATTTGTTTACGTATTTCCTCCCTTTTTGGCACCCAGATTCGACCCTTGTGTGTCCTTACCCCATCATTTCGAACTTCGAAGGAATCACTCGTTCCTATGATTTCTTCCTTTTTGAAACATTTTTCTCTCATCACCTCTTCTTGTGCTTCCAAGATTTTCTTCTTTAAATTTTCCATGTGACTCATTTGCATTATCATTATCTTAACGGGTTTTTCTTTTATTTTTCTACTTAATGCATCTGCCACATTATTTCCTTTTCCCGGGTGATACTTGATTTCACATTCATAATCACTTAACAATTCTACCCACCTTCTTTGCCTCATATTCAACAGTTTTTGAGTTAAGATATGTTGAAGACTCCTATGATCCGTGTAAATTATACACTTGGTTCCGTACAGATAATGTCTCCAAATTTTTAACGCAAACACAATTGCGCCTAACTCTAAGTCATGGGTGGGATAGTTTTGTTCATGATTCTTAAGTTGTCTTGATGCGTAGGCTATAACTCTTCCTTTCTGCATGAGAACACATCCTAAGCCTTGCCGTGACGCATCACAATATACTACGAAATCCTGAATTCCATCAGGTAGTGACAGAACTGGGGTACTACAAAGTTTTTCTTTCAAAGTCTCAAAGGCCTCTTCCTGTTCTTTAAGCCACCTAAAAGTTATTCCTTTCTTAGTTAGGGTGGTTAAAGGAAGTGCGATTTTTGCGAAATTTTCAATAAACCGCCTATAGTACCCAGCCAATCCTAAAAACTGCCTAACTTCAGTGGGTGTTTTCGGAGGTTCCCAATTTTTAATTGCTTCAACCTTGGAAGGATCTACTTGAATTCCTTGTGAGTTTATCATGTGGCCTAGAAATTTTACCTCTTCCAACCAAAACTCACATTTTGAAAATTTTGCATACAATTTTTCCTTTCTTAACATCTCCAAAACGGCTCTTAAATGATGTTCATGATCAGTTCGGTTCTTGGAGTATACTAAAATATCATCAATAAAAACAATCACACACTTATCCAAGTAAGGCTTACAAACCCTATTCATTAAATCCATGAAAGTGGCAGGTGCGTTAGTAACTCCAAATGGCATAACTAAAAATTCATAGTGACCATATCTTGTCCTAAAAGCAGTTTTGGATATGTCGTCTTCTTTCACTCTAACTTGATGATACCCTGATCTTAAATCTATTTTGGAAAAATATCTTGCTCCTTGTAATTGGTCGAACAAATCGTCTATTCGGGGGAGCGGGTATCTATTTTTGATGGTCACTTTGTTTAATTCCCTATAGTCTATACACATCCTAAACGTCCCATCCTTTTTCTTAACAAACAATATTGGAGCTCCCCATGGTGACGTACTAGGCCTGATAAACCCTTTTTCTAATAATTCTTGTAACTGGTTCATTAGTTCTCTCATTTCAGTGGGTGCTAGCCTATAAGGAGTTCTTGCTATTGGTGTTGCCCCGGGAATTGTTTCAATTTGAAATTCTACTTGTCTTGGGGGAGGTAGTCCGGGTAAATCTTCTGGAAATATATCTAAAAATTCCGACACTACTGGTACCTCTTCAGGTTTGGTGTTTCCTTGTTCTTGTGACATAACATAAGCCATATATATAGCATTACCTTTTCTTATGCATTTGTTGGCTTTTAAACTACTAATCAACTTAAAGTTATTTTTCGGTTTTTCCCCATATACTACCAGCATCTTATCCTTATGTACAGGTATTTTCAAAAGTCTTTTTCCACATACAATTTCTACCTGATTCTTAGTCAACCAATCCATACCTATAACTATATCAAATCCTCCTAATTCTATTGGCATCAAATCTATCTTAAATGAATATTCATCTATGGTTAATACACAATCTTTTATTATTTCATCGGTTCTTATTATTTTTCCATCGGCTAACTCAATTTCGTATGTTTCACTTAATTTTTCAGAGCCTAAACCAATTGTAGATCTAAAAGTTCGTGAAATAAAACTCCTATTAGCTCCAGTATCGAATAACATAGTAGCAAGATGATTGTTTACTAAGAACGTACCTATCACCAACTCAGGTTCCTCCTTAGCCTCTTCGGTGTTCATAACAAAAGCCCTTCCTCTAGGACGTCCATCATTCGCTCCTTTCAGTTTAGGACATTCAGCACGGAAATGACTTAAATCTCCACATTCGTAACACCCATTCCCTTGTTCAGATTTGTCTTGCAATTTTTAGCCTGATGTCCTTCTTTCTTGCAGCGGTAACACACATTTCCCTTACACTCTCCCCAATGACTGCGATTGCACTTGGTACACTTGGTCATACACTCTCCTTGGTGATGTAGATTACACTTATTGCACAACGGACTGTTCCCCTTGTATTGCCTCTTCTCTCTGCCTTGATCATTATTTCTTCCTTCGGGATTATTATTCTTTTTGTTTACACTTTCGCTGAATTGTTCATAGTTCCGCTTTGCCCCTGCATGACCTAATCCTCCACATCTTATTATCTCGTCTGTCAATGTTCCTGACATCTCCACCGCTGCTTGATAGGTCGTGGGTTTAGCAGCTCGTACCATTCCTCTAATCTGGGGTATGAGACCCCAAATAAACCGTCCGATCCTTCGGCTTTCAGGAGTAACAAGATGCGGAACTAGTCGGGACATTTCATTGTATCGGTTTACATATTCCCTATGCGCTAGTCCTTGCATTTCTAACCTTAAGAATTCAGCTTCGATCCTGTCAAGTTCATTGACTGGGCAGTATTTCTCAGTAATCATACCCCTAAATTCTTCCCATGACATTCGTTGGAGTATGTTTCTCCCTCTTGTTTGCAGTATCATGTTCCACCAAGCCAATGCTCCGGCTTTCAATGAATGTGTTGCAAATCTTACCTTGTCTTTAGGTGCACAGTCACTGATATCTAATACTGCTTCCATCTCTTCTAACCAGCGTAAAGTCCCTGTTGCCCCCTCATTCCCATAGAAAGATTCAGGTTTACACGCCATGAAAGCCCTATACGTACAACCTGTTCGCACATTCCTTTCATTTTCCTCAAAGTTTCCATCTTCATTATATCCACCAAAATTATTATTTCCTCCACCATCGTTATTCCCTCCTATACCACCTCCTTCTAAATTTATAATTCTGTTATCGATTTCCCGCTCACCACCAATTTGAGCGATTAAGGTGGGGATCACCCGTGATATTCCTTCCGATATCATTTGTTCGATTTTTGACTCCAGGTTTTCATTTTCCGAATTACCATCCTGGTTGCTTTCGGTATTCGTGAGTAAATTATGCATCGACCGAGTGTTCCGAGCACCACTTGGTCCGGTTCCACTTGTACGGTTCTCTTTCTCAGGTTCCTTTCCGGGTCGTCGTTTCGTCATCTCTAAATTTAAACAAAAATGGTTTAGTAACATACTCATATTATCATATTTACTCAAGACTTGTTAGTACACTGAACGCATGTATGATTGCTGAATAAATGATGACTTTTATATATCATGATTTGAGATTACTAATAGTTCATGTATGATATCTTTGGCTAATCATTCCAGCCTACTGTATTCGGTGGTGTTCATTTTATTTTCAATAATTATAGTACTATCATATGGTGGTAGATATTTATTTCATACATTCAACACACTTTTTATTTATTAACATGAACTTGGTTAGTACATATATATACAATCAAAATTTTAACCAAGGGGCTTTTTCAGCCTTCAACATCCTACTTCCATAAACTTACTACTACTATTAAACACATGGCATTCTTCTTAACCACCTCCTACCATTACCCATACTACTTAAAGCTACACGGCTTGATCTCCACTACTTCCATTCTTAGACCGGTCACTAGTTGGGTCCTCCATCCAAGATCCTCCTCATTCTAACCATAAATTGTTGCATGTTCCTACGAATTCGGGTCACTTGAACTTCGGCCAAATTTCGTTGGAGCACAATTCGTTCAAAGTCTTCACACCTACTACACCTCCTATTGTTCCTTCTTGCCACTTCCGGTTGCCTAAACCTCCATTCTCTTGCTCGTCTTCTTATTTGCTCATACGGATCTTCCAATGGCATACCCCTTTCTATTCTAAATCGGTAAAGATACCGATTTTCTTGAGATTGATTTGCCCTATCTTCTTCGGATGTTTCTATAGTATCTCTTTGGGCAAGTAGGTGAGTTGGGAATCCGGGTCTAACCGACATCCTAGCACCTCTAGTTCTTCTAGATGGTCCTTCTTCATTGTTTCTTACTTCTTGAGTCTCGGGAACAAACTCTTGAGACCTACTCCTACTACGATTAGACTCATAAGGTTCTTCCTCGGGTTCCTCTTGGCTATCCTCTTCTTGTTGGGTTTCCATAGGTTCATCCTCAATGTTATTCTCATGATCACTAAGTATAAGCCTTTCTTGTTCTTCCATTGTAGGGGGTTCTATTTCCATTGCTAATTCCTTACCCTTTCCTGCCATAACACTATCACCAAAAAAAAAAATTTTTCTTTATCATATATTAATCTCAAATACTCTAATTTCTCCAAGAATTTTTATTCGGTTGTTAGGATCGTTTTCGCTCTGATACCAACTGTCACAACCCGACATTTGGATGTCCGGTAGTAATAGTTGGTTTCATATTTTCTTAAAACAAAGTCTTATATTTTCGTATAAAAGGAGCGCAACGAATTCACAACAACATATTTACATTCACACTTAATAATGTACATAATATTCAAACACATCATAACTTAACATACAACATCTCTACCCATCGTTTTATTGAACACAAAAGCTTAACATACTAAACCTTATCGATTTAGTGTCGCTACCTTATATGATTCCACAACACGCTACTTTCACCTCTTTCCACAAGTTTCCTGTAAGAAAAATAAGAACAACAAACGGGTCAACAAAAGTTGGTGAGTCCGTATCCATATGGTTCCAGCCGTGGGTTTGTTCTTGTGATGTTCAAGCCACAAGCTCAAACCTCTATACTCGAAACTTACAAAACTGCCAACATAAGTTTCCTGGGTCAAAACATATGCCACATTGGTTTTAAAGTTCGATGGTGGGTTCTCGGATCTCATTCCAAGCCCATCATGTGTGGGGGTTACCCCAAATAGCGCTATTCATACGTTAAGCGGCTCTTTTCGAGTTAATGAGTGTGGTGTGGTGACTCGGCAGTTTCACTTCTTGAAATCACAATATTATTACTCGAACAAGGTTCTCAACACACATAAAGCATACGAACTCACCTGAGATTATGATGTTCCTGATTCACAGCCAGCACTTTAGTTGTTCCCTATAATACATGACAACAAATAGTTATACTTTTGATTATTACAGGAATCGGTTCATAACCTCTTTATCTATCCTGATTTGTTAATAAAACTTAACCCTAGATCTGATAATAATAAAGAACTATCAACATACCTACTGTTGCGATCATTCATACCCTTCTATCCTCCTGATGACTCCATGATCGTGTCTCTTTTAGGTGTTTCTGGATGGTCTAAATCATCAAACTCTTAAGATTAGGGTTTATATACACACTCCTCTTTCAGGAGAGCATGACACGTATCATATGAGGTGTCTTCTAATCCCTAGTTTTGTTTTATGGTTTTGTTTTGTGGTTGCCGGTTTTGAGCCCCTAAATCTTTATTATAATACTTTAAATTTCCAAAAGTTTATTAACCTTTCACCTTCTTAATAAAAAAAACCGGGTTCCTTTATTGTTTCCTGTCAAACATATGGGCCGAAGCCCTTATTTCTTTTGAAATAATATTCATCAAGTTAAATGTGCTATTATTTTAGATGGACCCAATTTATATTTATGAATCCGGACATATTTACGGGTTCGGGTTGTTACAGTTAGTATCTTTCTAACATCATTTTTCTTGAAAAATAAATACCAACTAGCTTTGCACTTACAAAGATTTAAACGTACGTAAGTTTTGTGGATGCATGACAAACACCAGCCAAACTAAAAGATGTTTACAAATTTTGAATATCTGAATTTAACATATCTGAAAATTCCGATATACAATTTTTTAAGATAATTATATTTTTAACTTTGAATTACATGTTCGGATATGAATATTGTAATTGTAAAAACCTTATATATTGCTATAAAGAGTCATTATTTTAGAAAAAAGATGAGTTAAATAAACCCATTTATTCTATTTATTGAGCATTATTAATTCTAGCCCATCAAGACACGTTATTTTGAAATGGTCGTCCACTAGCCACGACTTATCAAAAAATAGAGGAAAGTTTCAAGAGTTTCAATTCTTACAATTAATTTTCATTTGAGTAAAGAATTACATTTGAAGCCAATGATCTCCAGCCCAGCTGGTTTGAGGTGTGAAGGTTTACCTCTTTGGAGGGTTCCTGCTCGGGTTTGGTCTCAGATTCGAATCTCACGCTCCACCGAAAAAATAACCGCTTGGGTTTGAAAGGAGAAATCCGTGTGGTGCTATAGGATTCGATCCTGGGCAGTGGTCGCTTTGAAACACAGGATTTTACTGCTGAAACACTACGTACTCTCCAAAAAAAAATACATTTGAAAAAACCTAGAAAAGTACACTGTTTTTGGAATGTTCGAACAACTATGTCAACTTTGTCCAAATACAATCTTGAGTTTTTTTTTTTCTTTTGTATAGAATAATGCGTAATTGTTATTTTTAAATATCTTGTTTGAAATTGTCTTATCCGTACTTTCAGATAATAAAAGTACTAACTAATAAAAAACTAGAGTAAAGATCAAATACATATAGTTTTTTTGTAAGAACTTTGAGAATCAAAGGGGGTAAAAAAAATTTATTTTTTTTTTTAGAATTTTTTTTTCCCATGTGCTTAAACATTCTTTCTAGATGAATAATACAAAAAAAAAAATTAAAAAAAAAATTTTTTTTAGTGTAATTACGTCATTAAGGTAAATACATTAGTTTACACTAGAGTAATTATGTAATTACTCTACACGTAATTACTCTACACCAAATTTTTTTTTTTTTTTTTTTTTTTTTAGTTTTCAATACTATAATACATGTTTAACAATATGGGGGAAAAAAATTTTTAAAAAAAAAAATTTAAAAAAATACCCTCCTTTGATTCTCACAGTTCTTACCAAAAAAGCTATTTGTACCGGATCTTTACTCTAAAAAACTAATCATGTTAACTCAACATTTTAAATTTCGGTTACTTAAACTAAAGGCTATGGGTAGAAGAGGAAAAGTTTCTACTTTTATTATGTTTTTATTTAAACGTGCCACATTTTGCAAGCAAGCAAGCTGGATTGAAAGAGGCTATAACTAGTACTAGGGCCTTGGGTGTCAATTTCGACCCAACACGAAAAAACTAAGATTTTGAGTTATTATATTTGACATGTTAATAAATGATTCATATTCTGGTTGATATGGTTTATAAGTTTATTAAACGTTTCATGTTGGGGTTGACCCGCTAACATGGTTAACCCATTTTCTTACAACTCTCCACTTGATTAAAACATTTACAATTTGATTATTACCCATTAATCCGTTTGACACATTTCCATAAATAAGATTAAATGAATTGTGTTTGGGTTATATGATTATTAGCATGTCGGGTTAAGGTTGATTCCTTGTATACAGATGAAAATATGGGTCATTTCTAGATTTAATAATTCAACCATCAACGCGCACATATGAACAGAGCCGGTCCTAAGAATCCAAGTGCCTTGTACGAGCCCAAGAAAAAGGGCCCCTTAGGCCCTAAAGAATTATATAACTTATTTGTTTTAAAACGACGATTAACGTTATAGCAATAAACATAGCAAATGTTGTAAATAATACGAACACAAGAACAATTGATTAACAAAGAAACTATGAAACGATTATAGAAAAGAAAAGAATTGAAATATTATTGATTAGAGAGGATAACCCCAAATCACAAACATAAAGCCTTATTTATACACCTGAGCTTACAACGGCTATATTAACAGAAGTTAACCGACTTTCAAAACCTTTATAACATTTTGTCACTTTCAGTCCCTGAAGTTAGAAGTAGCTAACAAAAGATTCCACAACTTTGTTTGACTTCAGTTGACTTTATCAATTTGACTTGACTTATCAACAATCTCCACCTTCAAGTCAACAATTCTTGACTTCAACCAATTCCCAAGCCATCACAGCAAAACTTGAACTTCAAACCTGGTAATGTTTTAGTAAAAACATCTGCCAAATTATCATCTGTATCAATCTTCTGCACTTGAACTTCCTTTGAATTAACAATGTCCCTCATAAAGTGCAACCTAACCTTAATATGTTTGGTCTTCTCATGATACACACTATTCTTAGTTAGTTGCACTGCCCCTTGATTATCACAGTGAATCTCTGAATCCATACCCAATTCAGATAATAAAGCCTTTATCCATATAGCTTCTTTGCCTGCTTCTGTCAAGGCTATATATTCAGCCTCAGTTGTTGACAATGCAACAACATGCTGCAATTGTGCCTTCCAACTTACTGTGTTTCCCAACACTTTAAAAGCATAACCAGTTATTGACCTTCCTTTGTCTGGATCCTTGGCATAATCAGCATCTTCAAACCCTTCAATCTTGGCTACATTCACCCCTTTATTACTAAATATTAGCCCATAATCCAAGGTTCCTTTGAGATACCTGATTATCCATTTAGCAGCTTCCCAATGATGTTTCCCTGGTGAAGCCAAATACCTGCTCACCAGACTTACAGCATATCCCAGATCAGGCCTGGTACACACCATAAGATACATCATACTACCTACCAAATTTACATAAGGAACTCTGTTCATATACACATGCTCTTCTTCTGTACAAGGAGAATCCTGTGCAGAAAGCTTAAAATGAGCAGCCATGGGAGTTGCACAACCTTACAACTGTCCATGGAATAATTCTTGAGAATCTTCTTAACATATGAACACTGAGCCAGTTTCAACTCTTTCTTAACTTTGTCCCTTTGAATTTCCATTCCCAAAATCTTCTTAGCCTCACATAGTTCTTTCATTTCAAACTCTTGTTTCAACATTTCTTTAGTGGCTTCTATTTCTTCTTTATGTTTACATGCTATAAGCATATCATCCACATAAAGCAACAAGTACACATAACAACCTTTCTGATATTCTTTAAAGTACATGCAAGCATCATAAGAGCTTCTGTTGAATTCATGAGTTACCGTGAACTCATCAAATCTCTTATACCATTGCCTAGGTGATTGCTTGTAACATCCCGTTTTTTTTAATATATATAAAATGTCTTGGTTCATATTTATTAGTAAATGAAACGGGTCATTGATCGTCAAGGCGAACCAATAACATGCGAGATGGATAATTATGTATTTAAAATTAGTTAACGAGTAAGTGGCGGATAGCATAATTATTTAATACATGAGATCTAAACGATCAATTACTATTATAGGAAATCGTTTAGTAATAATATAATATATTATATTATATTTGTGCCTACTCCGTTTTTAATGAGACTTGAGTCAGAACGTAGAGAATAATAAGCATGTCCCAACAGTATATTCGTATATTTGTAAAAAGTTATATGTTGAAAGTTATACGAGAAAAACGAGTGAAACAGCTAAATTAATTATTAATATATAATAATAATAATATAAATCAACTTATTAAATATGGAAGGTGTAGTTCAGCTATGTAGAAATAGATAGAATATAAATGCATTTGAAAGGAGTGAATTGAAAGTGTTATTTGTTGTCATACATCGATGACAAAGAAGGCAAGCAAGCACACAGGACATTTTGTGTCCCACATCGACAGAAAGAACGAAAGTAGGCGCTGCTTGTTTGTATAAATAGAACTCACATGAGTTCATTTAGTATATAAGTATTTTTGGGAACACTCTACTATAGGAGGATCCCGAACCTACGATACCCCGTTGGGTATTGTTATTAGTGATTTTTAGAGCACGAGTAGGGGATGAGTAAGGGAGACTCTACAGCAACTGGCCGTAGATACTTTTGAGGTATGTTTCCGTTTAAGTTATGTCTAGTTCATTATTATTCTTATTAGCATTATTATTAGGAGTAGTTTAGTAATATTATTTTTAGGTATTAAGATTATTATTAGGGGTGGGTACCGGGTAGCCTAGCCTTAATTAGGCATGGACTGATCATCTATGCTTAAATAAGGTAGCGCTAACCGATATCCAACTGTAATAATAATTAGTTAGGTGTATTGTTTCTAACCTAGGGTTGTATAATTGGATCAGGACCTTGAGATAGTACTTGAATGTGTTAACGTTGTCAATTGCTAAAGGACTGGTAAAGAGGTGAGTTACTTAAACTATTTTCAAAACGTGATACTTGCTCATAAAACTGTTTTGATGGTGATTGATCATGTATATGCATCGAACCATAGGTGTGGCATCCAGGGTATTATATATATTATAATGATCATTATATTTTCCCATGGGGGGGACATACACTTACAGTCTGTTGTGGAATTGGTAGACTGTGTGAGCCTACTGTGGAATTGGTAGGCCACGGGTGGGTCTGCTGTGGAATTGGTAGACCATGTGTGTGAATATATAATGCTTAGTCCGGATATATGATTATGGGGATATGCATGGAGCTCATACTTGATCAATAAAAATGTTTATGTGGTTGTTTTACTAATGAGTCAGTTTATGTGGCTCACCAGCTGTGTGCTGACGTATTTTTATTACTCGAGCATGTATCACAGGTTGATGAAGTAAGGACTAGGAGTTCCTAGCAGAGCGTGGGATGACTTTAGATGTTTCATCGTACTATGGTTAAGCTTTGTTTAGCTTGGTGGTACTTGGATCACACTGGCTTGTAATAAACACTCAAGTTATGTAATGAGATTACGTTTCCGCTTTAAGTTGCGCCGACTGGTCACTGTAAGTGCCCCGGCCTGGGCGGGGTGTGACAAGTTGGTATCAGAGCTTTAGTTTAAGAGATTTAGGTACTTATTGGAGTATCTAGACTTAAACTAGGACTTGTAAGCCAAGGGGAAGTGCTAGTCTTGGTAGGTAGAGGCTAGTATAATAGAGGATGTATAAGATTGATATGCCGAACTTTATGATGGAAGTACCATATGATAGTTGGGAGTATCAGGGTGTGTATCATAGATTGCTTTCATACCTGGCCAGTATGAAAGTTAATGAATGATACCGCTATGATCTCACAAACATCATATTGTACTGAAATCAGAAAATAGTAAGCATAGTTTTAAGAAGGTGATTGAGCTCTAGTACTTAGCTACTAAAACTCGTATATATATAGGTGTATCCGTGGGAGCATCTCGTGCTTACATTATTCCCATCTATTTGCTTGTGTGGAAAGTGATTAATAAGTAGATTGAGAGTTGATTTTATGTGTCTAAGTTAACCAGGGGAGTTTGTATATATTGTCCAGCATATGTACTTAAGTATGCCAACAGTTCATGTGTAGCATAAGTGAGTATGCATATTTGTGGGTGTTAAATGAAACCATAGCATACGTAAAGCAGATAGAGCGATATAAGACTGAATAAAATACCCTAGACATCTTAGTCGTGTAATCAAGTGAGGAACTTAACTGAACTCAGTGTCTCCACCCTCCTGCGAGAGTTAATTAGAACCAGGCTCGGAAGTGAACCAAAGACAGATTGTAGTAGAGTAAGGATGGCGTTTGAAGCCAACATTTCCTTTTCTACTGGATGACTTATAAAACTCTCTTAGGAGTTCAGTCAGGAATATCAAAGGTGTATTAGTTGAGAATCCTCTAGAAAAGGCTAAGGTGTCAATGGTTGACATTCAATCAACCAGGCGCACGTACAAGGATGGTAGGCCTTGCAAGCTGAGGTATTAGAAACCAAAGCAACGATCACTTTTGGGATACGTTAGAAGAAAATCCTAGACGTTTTTAATGAAAGTAAATGGGATAATAATTAGATCAGGGGCGACCCAATTTTAGGAATTATAAAGGGAGACCTGGACCCGCACTTCAATTTCTGATATGTGGAAAAAAAAAGACATTCTTCTTCATGTCATAAGTTGTTTGTAGAAATCGTAAGAAACCCATGCACACCTGGTATCAATGTAGAGAGCCTCGTTAGTGTTTTGAAATCTTAAGGATTGATGGCCTAAGAAATAAAAGGATACAGAGCCGGTAGAGCAAGAAGTAGAGCTTTTGATATAGAGACTGAAAAAGCCATAGGTATATTGATGAGATAGTGAGTACGATCCTGGTAAACAACTTCTAGGATAAGATACGGTTTGATGCTGGTGTTGATATCCGAACCTTTTAGAGTCTTGTTTAACTAGGTTCTCTGCAAGTTAGATAAACCATTTATAGTAATAGTAGCAAATGGAAGGGAATAAGAAATTGGGAGCTGTATTAAGGGTTGTACCATCTAAATTAGTATATACCTTGATACCTATAAACTTAGTATCAATGAAACTTTGGTTGCTGAATATAGTACTAGGAATGGAATGGTTATTTCTCCAAACTTGTATATTGAGTGATAAGAAGCAAATTCATATCAAGGACCTGAAGGGAAACTTCAATAATTCTCGGTGAAAAATCTAGTAAACCTATAAGATTCATTACCATGATAGAGGAAATTAAGTGTATCTGAAAGGTTGTTTAGCCTATCTAGTGTATGCACTACAAGACTGAGGAAGATAAGAATTTAAGGGACGTGTCAGTAGTAGTCAAATTTTATGAGGCATTCCCGAAAGGTCATTCTAGACAATTAGTCGGTAGAAAAATTGAATTTAGAATCGACTTGATTCCAGGGGCAGCCCGTATTGCTATAGCCATTTACTGTCTCACCTTGACATTCAATGGATGAATTAAGAAGCCAAATGTTGGAGTTGCTAGGTAAGGTTTTATATATTCTAGCACGTAGACATGGGTCGTTGTCAGGACACGATACGATATGTAGTGGTTGATACCCATAGCCAGGAGATTAGGACACGATACGATATGATACAATCACTGTGAGTTGTAAGTAATGCCATAAGACTAACATATCGGTAGTATTCGTAGATCTCATTAATTTAATTGTAAGACAAACACGTTGTTGATACACTCACTAGAAAAGAAAGAGCCTAACCGATAATAAACTTCATGCAGCTAGAGGTGGTGTTAAGGTAACTCTTTTATACCAAATTAAGAATGCAATGATAGGTCCTAATGAAAAACCATATCAAAAGAGGAAACAATGGTGGGTAGCCAAGATTATTGGGATCTATGAATGATAGAATCTTAAGTTTCGATAATCAAATATGAGATTTTTTTGTTTTGGCGAGTTGTGAGATATGATACAAGAGGAAGCTCATAAGCCAAAATACACCGTATAACCTAGTAGCAATAAATGGTAGGTTTTAAGAACTGGTTATTGTTGGCTGGGAATAAAAAGCCATACCACAAGACAAATAGAGAAATACATTACCTACCTAAAAGTCAAGGCAGAGCATCTGAAACTATTGACTATCTATAAGAACCTGAAATCCCATGAGAGGAACGGAGATGATAATAATGGACTTTGTTTCTAGGCTTCCAAGATTGAGTCATGGGCACACTACTATTTAAGTAATAATTGATAGGTTCGCCAAATCTACGCACTTTGCTTATCCTTGAGGACAAATGAAATGTAAGTAGAGCCTTGTACTAAATAGATGGTCTTATGACACGATATGATTACATGAGCTATATTCAAAAGAGAGACTTGTTCTCCTTATGATTTGGGCAAGGTTCTAGAGAAAGCTGAGAACTCAAATATATCTGAGTAGTGGGGAAAAAAAAGAATGCACCAATCAAGCTTTCAAATGTATACTAAGTGTATACATAATAAACTCTATTAGTAGTAAGGACGATCATCTAGCGTTAAGCAAACCCTCGTACAAAAATAGCTACTACGCCAATATTATGGCAACACCATATGATCCTTATATGGGAAGAAATGTAGAACGCCCATCTTTTTGGCTAAAGTATGCAACAGTCTATCTAGACATGGGGTCTTATATAAAACAACTGATAAAGCAGTGATGTCATTAAAACGATAAAACAAATACTAGAATATTGGAAGATAGAAATGATGAAATATTACGTTGGAAGTGATGACGAGACGGAGAGGTCTTCACCTCATTTGTTCAAAGTTGACAGGTTTCGAGGACGAAACCTAATTTAAGGGGGGTATATTTGTAACATCCCGTTTTTTTTAATATATATAAAATGTCTTGGTTCATATTTATTAGTAAATGAAACGGGTCATTGATCGTCAAGGCGAACCAATAACATGCGAGATGGATAATTATGTATTTAAAATTAGTTAACGAGTAAGTGGCGGATAGCATAATTATTTAATACATGAGATCTAAACGATCAATTACTATTATAGGAAATCGTTTAGTAATAATATAATATATTATATTATATTTGTGCCTACTCCGTTTTTAATGAGACTTGAGTCAGAACGTAGAGAATAATAAGCATGTCCCAACAGTATATTCGTATATTTGTAAAAAGTTATATGTTGAAAGTTATACGAGAAAAACGAGTGAAACAGCTAAATTAATTATTAATATATAATAATAATAATATAAATCAACTTATTAAATATGGAAGGTGTAGTTCAGCTATGTAGAAATAGATAGAATATAAATGCATTTGAAAGGAGTGAATTGAAAGTGTTATTTGTTGTCATACATCGATGACAAAGAAGGCAAGCAAGCACACAGGACATTTTGTGTCCCACATCGACAGAAAGAACGAAAGTAGGCGCTGCTTGTTTGTATAAATAGAACTCACATGAGTTCATTTAGTATATCAGTATTTTTGGAACACTCTACTATAGGAGGATCCCGAACCTACGATACCCGTTGGGTATTGTTATTAGTGATTTTTAGAGCACGAGTAGGGGATGAGTAAGGGAGACTCTACAGCAACTGGCCGTAGATACTTTTGAGGTATGTTTCCGTTTAAGTTATGTCTAGTTCATTATTATTCTTATTAGCATTATTATTAGGAGTAGTTTAGTAATATTATTTTTAGGTATTAAGATTATTATTAGGGGTGGGTACCGGGTAGCCTAGCCTTAATTAGGCATGGACTGATCATCTATGCTTAAATAAGGTAGCGCTAACCGATATCCAACTGTAATAATAATTAGTTAGGTGTATTGTTTCTAACCTAGGGTTGTATAATTGGATCAGGACCTTGAGATAGTACTTGAATGTGTTAACGTTGTCAATTGCTAAAGGACTGGTAAAGAGGTGAGTTACTTAAACTATTTTCAAAACGTGATACTTGCTCATAAAACTGTTTTGATGGTGATTGATCATGTATATGCATCGAACCATAGGTGTGGCATCCAGGGTATTATATATATTATAATGATCATTATATTTTCCCATGGGGGGACATACACTTACAGTCTGTTGTGGAATTGGTAGACTGTGTGAGCCTACTGTGGAATTGGTAGGCCACGGGTGGGTCTGCTGTGGAATTGGTAGACCATGTGTGTGAATATATAATGCTTAGTCCGGATATATGATTATGGGGATATGCATGGAGCTCATACTTGATCAATAAAAATGTTTATGTGGTTGTTTTACTAATGAGTCAGTTTATGTGGCTCACCAGCTGTGTGCTGACGTATTTTTATTACTCGAGCATGTATCACAGGTTGATGAAGTAAGGACTAGGAGTTCCTAGCAGAGCGTGGGATGACTTTAGATGTTTCATCGTACTATGGTTAAGCTTTGTTTAGCTTGGTGGTACTTGGATCACACTGGCTTGTAATAAACACTCAAGTTATGTAATGAGATTACGTTTCCGCTTTAAGTTGCGCCGACTGGTCACTGTAAGTGCCCCGGCCTGGGCGGGGTGTGACATTGCTTCAATCCATAAAGAGATCTTTTTAATAAACATACCTTGTCCTCATCTCCTTTTCTGATAAAGCCTTATGGTTGGGCCATGTATATTTCTTCATCTAAGAAACCATGAAGAAATGTTGTCTTTCCATCAAGCTGTTCCAGCTCAAGATCAAAAACTGCTGTAATTGATAACATTACCCTTATAGAGGTATGTCTAACCACTGGTGAGAAAATTTCAATATAATTCACTCCTGCTTTCTGAGTGAAACCTTTTGCCACAAGTCTGGCTTTGAACCTTGGTTGTTCACCTTCAACTTAAAGATCCACTTACAAGCCACAAGCTTTTGACTTTTAGGCTTATCAACAAGGACCCAAGTTTCATTCTTGATTAGTGACTCCATCTCCTCATTCATAGCCTTAAGCCACTTGTCTTTGTCACCAGCGTTCATTGCCTCATTGTATGTTAAAGGTTCATTCATGCTTTCCTGTTCTGCTGTGATAAAGGCCACAACAGACAAGTCACCATTTTAATTATATGTTTATGAAAACTGCTTCATGTTTCGGTTAGGATATCATTCGGATAGACAGAATGAAGTTGTGTAGTGATTTGGAATCGGAATTGGAGTTTATTTAGGTTAAATATAAGCAGGATTGTTTATGAAAAACAGTTTTTCCACCTTTAAAAGCCAAAAGTCAAAACAGAAAGTGCTTTTGAGTTACACAAACAGTTTATTGACTTATTGGCTTTTTAGAAAAAACCAATAAGTCAATAAGTTGTTTTGAAACTCAATCCCAAACACCTCTTGGACTAAATGGTGTGGCTTCGGTGAAGTGCTCGGGGTGATGACGTGTCACCTTTCCCCCAAGGGGAACACCGCCCCCTAATCCAATTCGGTGATTTCGGTGACTTTTCCCCGATCTCCCCGATTGAAAATTTTGTACTCCACCTATATAATAATATTATTATATGCCACATGTCCACTAATAATATATAATAATATTATATAAAATAATAAAAAAAGAAAGGTGGAATAGGGGAATTGTGGGAACCATTTTCAAACTTTGGGGAGATAATGAGAGAAATGAGGTGACGATGATGTGCCATTTTAAGAAGTTGGGGGAGAGTGTAACCACACCATATAGCCTTAGAACTAAAAATAACCATAAAAAAAACCCAATACCAAGAAATTTTAAAACAAAATATGCAAAGGAAAAAAAATTCCCCCTGCTATACCCATCGTTGGTGAATGTACTTTTAAGACCAAAAAAGAAAAAAACCATTACCACTAATTATCCAATATATATTCGTACATCCCTTAACTTGTGGAGTAGAATCGATTAAAACAGAAAGGCTACGTTTACTTGGAACATTGAAACAACTAATAATAATATTATCATTCCACAAGCAGCAACCAACAGAACCCAAAACCTGTTGTTACAACGGTGGTGGAACGATGGGGAGACAGAAGGTGACGTTTTGTTCCCCATTGTTTTCTTGCCGGTGTTCAAGCTCTAAAACCGTAAGCCTTTATGCTGTTTTGTTCGTTTTTATCTCTGGTTTAAAAGCCCCATGTTTAATTGGGATTACAGGGGCTTAATCGAGGTGATTAAGGGCTAGGGTTCTTATGTGGAAGAAGGGGACTTAACCAGATTACCTGGGTTAACTGGATTTTAAAATTATAAGTGACTGGACAAAAATGCCCTTGTCTTAACGAAAAAAAGTTAACTAGGTTAAGTCGTTGGACTGTTTTAGCATATTTTTTTAAAAGATCAAAGACCGTTCATGCCATTTTTAAAAGATTAGACTAGAATGGAACCACAAAATCGGTTTGATAATTTACTTTAAATAAAATCTCTTTCGATATCATGTGCTCATGGCACCAATTATATAATTTAAAAATTCGATTGATGAAATATAATATTCTATAAAAGTAAAACTTGGAGGCTTATATTCTTCTTCCCAAGTCAAAGCCCAGCCTATAAATATTAAAAACACGTCCTCCGAGGACTCCACCGGCTCCACCGGCGGTTATCATATAAAACACGTTTACCTACACCTTCTCTGCTTACTGCACTTATTATTATTATTGTTATTATTATAAGATATATATATACACACATACATACATATATACATATCAAGATAAGCTGTGCTAAGAAGGTAAATCGATCGATTAAAAAATGTCACAGAAGAAGTTTATAGTAGAGGTGGAGCCAGCTGTACCGGCGAAAGACGGATGTCCGTCAATGGGACCGGTTTACCGGAGTGTGTTTGCTAAAAACGGTTTTCCGCCTCCGGTTCACGGTTTGGAGTCCTGTTGGGATATTTTCCGGTCAGCGCTTATTATTATTATTACTATTATTATTATGTAGGTTTGATTGTTTTAATTATATGTTTATGAAAACTGCTTCGTGTTTCGGTTAGGATATGATTAGGATAGACGGAATGAAGTTGTGTAGTGATTTGGAATCGAAATTGGAGTTTATTTAGGTTAAATATAAGCAGGATTGTTTCTGTTCTGATTGTAATTATGTTTTGATTACTATAAATGTTTTTGTAACTGGACGGACATTGGACCGGACGAATTGCCGGTTCACTGGTCGGACCGGATTTAAGAACCGGATTACAGATTTGCTTTAGGTAGATCGAAGTTGTATGGTGATTGCCTTATTGGTTTGCTAGTCGGACCGGATTTAAGAACGGATTACGGATTTTAGATTGAAGTTGTATGGTGATTTGGAATTAGAATTGGAATTGGAACCGGAGTTTTTGTAGTTTCAAATTTGTGCAGAATTTGCTCCGGTTCCGATTGCGGTAGTGTTTGGATTACTATTGGTAGATTGCAGTTGTATAGTTCTTTGGAATCGGAATTGGAATTGGAAGATTGTAGTTATGTTTCTCTAACTTTAGCTTTTCATGACTTTGACTTTTTCGATCATGTTTGACTTTTTCTTTTTAAAAATTGATTTTGGTTATTTGATCCTTGGTCCTATGTTATTGTGATGTGTGCAATTTGGATTATCTATAGTTGAGCCATTAAAGTTAAAAAAGTTGATTTGGACAAACAGGCATAAGTGTTTAGAGATAATCCAACTAATTAGAAATAGTCAAAATTTGTTTACAGTTGATTTTTAAAGTTGTAAAGTTCTGTATCATGATAATCTGCTTGTTGAGATAATAGTCAAAATTTGTTACATGCTTGCTGATTATTCATTTATGACAATATGCAATTGATCTAATACAATTTAATATCTATTTTCAGGCTCTTTTGACCTTTTCTTTAATTTTCATAGATCACCGATTTCTTCTAATATATCTCGAAGACAAAAACCTTGACGATAATGATAAATTTTGGTTATGCAACGCCTATTTAACATTTGAAAATCGTATGATGAAGCTTGATAATATACATACATATAGATAACATGTGTAATCAAAGTTGAAACTTGAATCCGTAAATAACAGGATACTTCAGAAGTCCTTTATAATCCTACTAGGCTGGTTTTCTAATCCTGGAAGTAATAAACTAATAAGAACACCTATGAGTTGATGGATCTGTTTTTCTAAAATTCTTTAGGGGTTATGTCTTTAAGAGGATATATATATTTTTTTTACCTATTTTCTATCTATTAGCAAAGGTAATCTGCATTTGAGAGCAGAGGGTCTATTTTGTTGTCACATAAACTTGTTTCATTTTCAGTTTAGGAATTAATGGAAAACAGTTTTGCTTACTTTTGAAGAGCATCTGTCAACCCTTACAAGTATCATAGTATTTTTATTAATTAGCTATCAGTAGTTTGTTTGTAAATGAACTAACATAAAATGCAGATCTCTTAACCAATAATCATTTATTTAAAATATTGCTGATCTTGTGCTTTTACAAATTTCCTGAGCAAAATTCTTTTAAATTTGGGTTATTTTGCTTCCCTTATGTTATCAGTTTGTAAAGAACTGAAATTGATTTTCTGTTTGTGTTTGTGTTTGTTTATATTTGTTCTACTGTTGTGACGGCTTCTAAAATGTTTGTTTGGTACTTTGACAGTGTGTCAGTGGACAAATACCCCAATAACCCAATGCTTGGTACGCGTGAATTTGTGAATGGAAAGGTATATTGGTGCCTGCTGTGGATGACACTCCCTCTTTTTTATTTTGTTCCGACTTTTCTTTCATGTGTACTCTTGTGAACCCTGCAGCATGGAGCATACAAATGGTTGACTTACAAACAAGTATATGACAAGGTGATACGAGTTGGAAATGCTATCCGTGCATGCGGTGTCGAGCCTGTGAGTGACCATTATTATAACTTCATCTCTATAGTTTTGTCCATTTATTTCCGTGGGAGACTGTCTGCCTGACCTTATACTTACTGTTTAAGTTTTACATTAAAAAATAAAGAATGTACCCTTGCATTCTCTGAATAAACAGGTATTCATGCTTACTAAAAATTTATTGATGATGTAGAAAGGACGGTGTGGGATTTATGGTGCCAATTGTGCAGAATGGGTTATGAGCATGGAGGTAATTACTGTTCTTGCTTGCTTGTTTGACGCTTCGTTATTTTAGTCACTGGTGCTGTTTCAAATCATTAGTAAGATGTCATAATGTTAGATAACATTTCTTATCTTTTGCTGAATACATAACTCATCCTGTTTTTCATGATATTATTCTCTATTATTATATTCTAAGTTGTTCATGTATTCCCATTTTCTTTTCTTCATGAGTGGTTATATAGTTTGCAATATTAGATCTTCATAATGTTGTAAGTCAAACTTTTCAAAGCTAGTTTTGGTAGTTCTAATTACCAAGAATCAAATCATCAACAATGCCTTTGGATATGTAAAAGTACAAGTTGAAACTATTCTACAATTTTTTATTTTCAATGATCAATAAAGCTACAAGAACACAAATCAACAAATTTGATGGATGATAAATTCATTACAATTAACAGTGATGCTTCTTATTAAAGTTCCAATCAACAGTTAGAAGAAACTTATAAAAGATACAAAAGTTATGTTTTGTCCAATCTGTTCTTCATGCCGGCATTTATGTCAAAAATAAACTAAGAAGTGCAAAGTTTCTTAAACGATTCTAGGGATATTCTTGTAAATTACACTTGATCTTTCTGTGTTGGTAATAGTTACTGTCACCACCAAATTTCTGTTTTCACCTGGACATTCTGTTTTAGATGTCAGGTAGTTTACTTTGGGTCTAGAATCTTGATATTGGGACACTCTAATTCCCTATTTTGACACCCCCTCCCAATATGCTCCATATTGGCCAATATGGAGCATTTTTGGCGGCGCTAAAAGACAAACACTGAATGTGGAGTTGACTTGTGGGGACCATCAATACACTCCATATTGGCCAGTATGGAAGAGGGGGGGGGGGGGGGGGGTGCTTAAGTGTATTTGGGGGGTGTCTGAATAGCTATGCAGTTAAAGCGGTCCAAAATCAAATACTAGTCAAGGGCCGATATTTGAGATATAGGTTATCCAGGGTTGCAGAAGTCGGCCTAGGCGGCCGCCTAGGCGGCGCCTAGGCGCTAGGCTGAGACTAAAATCGGAATAAGGGGCTAGTCGGTTTCCTGGGCGTTTTGGCCTTTAGGCGGAGCCTAGGCGGTCCTAGGCGGTCCTAGGCGGTGGTATTTTTTATTTTTTTTAATTAAATTTCTAAGTATTTCTAGGTATTTCTTAGTATTATGTGTATATATCTAAGTATTTCTAAGTATTATGTGTATATATCTTAACATATTTTCAAAAAAACACCTAAATTTGTGTATATATATAAAAAATACGTATAAAATACCAAAACGCCTAATTCCGCCTAATTTTCGCCTAGTCCCGACTAGTCTCGACTAGTCCCTAGGCTGGACCTCACCGCCTGCCTAGCGCCTAGCGCTTTTTGCAACCTTGAGGTTATCCCTGTGGGATATCTGTAATTTTAATATCGCGTTGGGATATCGGTGAGATATCAATAACATTTAACACTAACAATTAACAATTAAGATTGAAACGCAAATCGCAGCCAAATAGTGGTCAATAGCGCCGACAATAGCGGTTCTGCTATTTTGGACCGCTATTTTGGAAATGTCTGTTAATCGCTATCCCATCGCTATCGACTGCTTAGCTCAGTAGACCAAGCCTTTACTTTTCATGGGAACCTAACCGATCTATCTGTTCTAATATTTACAATTTAATGTAGGCATGTAATGCTCATGGGTTGTACTGTGTACCTTTATATGATACCTTAGGTAAGAATTCAATGTTATTACTGAATGAGTTTTCTCAAGATGTATATAGTGTTTATTTCTCTATGCTCTCTAGTATACATATAAATTACTTTTAACCATTTTTGTACATATAGGTGCTGATGCAATAGAATTCGTTATTTGTCATGCTGAGGTTTCAATTGCTTTTGTCGAACAGAAAAAGATCCCTGAGGTAATTGGTCATGCGCATTTTTTATTTATATATCACAGAAAGAAAAAAGATATTCTTAAAAAGTTTCCTGCTGATTTAATAAACTTTTGTTAATCATTTAGTTGATAAAAGTAATTCCAAAAGCTGGAGAATATCTGAAAAGTAAGTTACTCACCTTGTCTAATTTAGTAATTTCTCATACATATACATTTTATAAATACTGATATGCATCCCTTTCTTCCAGCAATCGTGAGCTTTGGGAAAGTTACTCCTGAACATAGAGAACAAGTTGAAAAGTTTGGTTTGGCTATTCATTCGTGGGATGAGTTCTTGTCATTGGTATGCTTTTTTTTTTATTTTATTAATATGGACTCTTCTTTAATCATTACCTTGCTGTTTCAGATGAGTGATATGTAATTAAATTTAATTTTAGTGGGTTTCATTTACTTGCAGGGTGATGGTAAAAACTTTGACTTGCCCCTGAAGAAGAAAAGCGACATCTGTACAATAATGTACACTAGTGGAACAACTGGTGATCCAAAGGGTGTACTGATTTCCAACAACAACATGGTAACACTTATAGCTGGGGTCAATCATCTGCTAGATAGTGCAAAAGTATCAGTGAGTTCCCAGCCTTCTGTATGATGGAAAATATAGCCTATGTGATGTTTACATGTAATAGATTACCTTTTTTCAGGCTGTTTTCATACTTATGAATCATGAATGATAATCTTTCAGTTGAACCCACAAGACGTCTATCTCTCGTTTCTACCTCTGGCACATATATTTGATCGGCTGATTGAGGAATGTTTTATCAATCATGGGGCGTCCATAGGATTTTGGCGTGGGGTAAGCTGATTACTAAATCCCTACATCAGGATTTTCAATGGGTTGAATTTGGAATCAAATCGAATCGATAAATGATATGATGTAACCATGGCCCAACTAAATGGATCGTGATATGAATATAGTTTAGTGTTTAGTGAACAGTAAAAAAGGAGTTCAATACTAATAGATCTTTTTATCTGTGTCGTTAAAATGGATCAATCCAAATATAAATTTTCCTAAATGGAACACTTGTTGTATTAATCTATCGGATAGAATGAGATCAAGACCCGACCCATTAGCTGACTTCTTAATATATAGATGTATCATACATATAATAATTTTGATGATAACATAAACAGGATGTTAAATTGCTGATTGAAGACATAGGGGAGCTGAAACCTACTATTTTCTGTGCTGTTCCTCGAGTCTTGGATAGAATTTATTCAGGTATTTTGCTGCTAGTCACACGGTTCCTTTGTATATAATATTCCTGTTAGTAAAAAAGCTTCTTTTTTTTGTTAGGTTTGCAACAGAAGATTTCCGCAGGGGGCTTTATTAAACGCAAGTTATTTAATCTGGCATATTCACGGTTAGTATATCTACATTATATGAACTAAGATTAAGCATCATTTTCTTTTCTTTTAAGTTTTGACTTCATTTAAATTTGCATGTTGAACTTGTGCAGCAAGTTACATAACATGAACGCAGGGAAAGAACATTCAAAGGCATCTCCACTAAGTGATAAAATCGTCTTTAGCAAGGTAATATACATGTTCTTCCTTTCTCCCTTGTGCCTTTAACATGCGATGACATGACTTGTATTTTTAATCTCTGCAGGTTAAGCAGGGGCTTGGAGGGAGAGTGCGCATTATTCTCTCTGGTGCTGCTCCACTAGCCCCACATGTAGAAGCTTACCTAAAAGTAGTGACCTGTTCTCATGTCCTTCAAGGATATGGTACACCCCCCTCTGATGTATTTATCATTTTTGTATTGCGAAAACGAGTCAGCTCGGATTCTTGGACGGGAAGTAGGTCAGGTCGGGTAATGTGTCAAAATGGGTAATTTTTGTTTTGGGTCGAAACAACAAACAAGTCAGGTTGAGTTAATCAGATGACTTTTTGTCTTAAGCTGTCATAGTTTTTATATATAGTTGGTGTTGGATATGATTACTAAGTTATATTATAGCAATTCTATTTTTAGGGAAAAATACTAAAGGAGGTATTATGCGTTAAAAGTACACTTCGCCCAACTTTTGATGTTTTTGAAATATTCCTTTCGGTTAATTATACTATCCTACGTGTTTGACCTGTCAGAGATGAAGATAACCCTGTTCAAACCATTAATAAATATACGGGTCGATGTTGCGGCCTTTAATATGTGGTGAAGTGGGTTGGAAACACCAGAATTGTTGTGCTTGCAGGCCAAAATCATCACAAAAACAAGAATCATAACTTTTATCTAAGCCCGGCTAATTTTAATACTGTTACTGCAATGTAGGCTTGACAGAAACCTGTGCTGGATCATTTGTCTCAATGCCAAACGAAATGGGTATGTTGGGCACTGTGGGCCCACCGGTACCAAATTTGGATGCTCGTTTGGTGTCAGTTCCCGAGATGAATTACGACGCCCTTTCAAGCAAAGCACAGGGAGAAATATGTATAAGAGGGGATGTTCTGTTTTCAGGGTACCACAAGCGTGAGGATCTTACAAAAGAAGTTTTAGTTGATGGCTGGTTCCATACAGGTATTTTTTTAACCGCAAAAAGACCATAAACGAACCTGATGAGTAATAAGTAACGGGTACCCAACGGGTATGAGACCAGATATGGCACATTGTTTTATAGCCAGGCATTGCCTAGATTATTGATTTTAGTATTTTGCTGTTGTACATTAATGCATTTCTCTTATATGTTATGTTACATGTTGCAGGCGATATAGGTGAGTGGCAACCAGATGGAAGCATGAAAATTATAGACCGCAAGAAAAACATTTTCAAGCTCTCGCAAGGAGAATATGTGGCTGTTGAAAATCTAGAGAATATTTATGGACTCGTTTCTGACATTGATGCGGTATGCGTTTTAACATTATAATATCTTTCCAACCCGTCCTAAGAAAGATGCATTTTCTTCAAAAAATCAGGTGCCGTTTGGGCTTCATTAGTCCTAACTTTTTCGTGCCTTTAGTTTTATTCTTATTATTATATCATGTTAAACTGATATAAATCATACGATAAAGTAGAAGTTTGCGTGTAAATTATACTAGTAACATAACTTTTAAATTTGGTTTAAATCATCTGGTGTTGGGCCCAACTCTAGCTGTGCTCGTTTTTTGTGTGTGTTTAAGCCTTTTGGGCATATCCGGGCTTTGGGGACCGGGTGTGAAACAAGTTTTTTAGGATGATGTTGCCTTGTGGGTTTTGAGCCTTCAGTCTTAGCCGAGCTTTGGGGTACCAGGTCAAACAAGCCTTGTAGGACTCGTATTGGGCTCGACCATAGTTGTATCTTGTATGCACATGATATAAAGAAACTTTTACATACTATTTCAGGTATGGATATACGGAAACAGCTTCGAGTCTTGTCTTGTTGCTGTTGTCAACCCGAATCAACAAGCGATAGAACATTATGCAAAAACACATAATATTTCCGGGGATTTTAATTCTTTATGTGAAAACCCCAAGATCAAAGAATACATAATGGGAGAGCTCACCAGAATTGGAAAAGAGAAAAAGGTATTTTCTTATTAAAAAACATTTTAGCTCATGCTTTTATACTTTGTGCTAATCTTTTAGCTGTAACTGAAGCCTTGTAACCATTGTCTTGCAGTTAAAAGGTTTTGAATTCATGAAAGCTATTCACCTTGACCCAATCCCTTTTGACATGGAACGCGACCTTCTAACCCCAACATTCAAGAAGAAAAGGCCCCAGTTGCTCAAATATTACCAGGTACCGTATTATTATTGTTACTGTTACTGTTGCTATTACTGTTGTATCGTTTTCTAATGCATATACCTCTACCTTTTTGCAGAATGTAATTGATAACATGTACAAGACTATTAACAAAAAGTGAATCGCCGCACAAAATATGATATCGTCTTCCCTGCTTGGTTAGTGGTTTACTTCTCACCTTTAGTGTCTCTCGATTTGTTTTGCATCCTATATTTCTTCGATATTCGATTGTACAGTTGTGTTATATGTAATACTCTTTTAATGTCAAATAAACCATGTTTTAGTGAAGTTCTGTAACCATATAAGAAATGCATTTATGTAAATTTGATTAAGATTTCACTCTCTTCTATTTGATTTCATTACTAATCAAGAATCCGATCAAATTTATGTGTTCGCTAAACCTTAGGGGGGATGGGGCGTACATGGGTTCATAGCACAGGTTGGGCGGGAACAATGCCGCAACTGCCTTTATCTAGCTTGATGGGATCATTTCCGAGTTATTGGATCATGTCCCAGTTTGTAAACTGACGCAAGATGAGAGAAAAGGAAAGAGCAAGTGGGTATTAATTTTATGGGAAAGTGTAGGGCTCAAGTGATGGAGCTAGAACACTGCCGTAAGTACTATGGGTTAGTTTGAGTCCTCGTGGGTTGAGAGGAGGTGACACACTATAACCGGTTAGTGGTGCGGGTTCACAAGGGTTTGTATGTTAAGTGGTTGTTGTAATCCTCCATCAAAGTTCAATGTTTGTATACTTCCTTCGTTCCAATTTAGATGTATGTCATGGGCCCATAAACACACAATTTAAATGTCATGGGCCCATAAACGCTATCCCCTCTTATAGTTTTGATTTTCCATCGGGTTTTAACTTTTTTTGAAGTTTAGACCCACTAAATGAAGATTTGCTAGGCTTTTATGTTACATTCTTTCAAAAAATAAAAAAAATGCTTCAATATTATGTCAAGTGAAATTATGTAAACACGACAGAACTTAAATGGGGAAAAAGATAATTTTGCCCTTGAATTGACTAAATTGCCCTGATTTAACGTTAAAAAGTTAACTGAGTTAAGTCCTTTGACTGTTTGGACTTATTTTTTCAAAAGCCATGGACTCTTCAAGCAATTTTTAAAGTTTGGACTGGAGTAGCAAATTGACCCAAACCACATAGACAGTTTTGGTAATTTACTCTTTGTATAACTTAAAATATGTTTCATTTTACAAAATGTTGGTTTTAATTAATATGTGAAAGAGCGTCCAAAAATACAATGAAGCTGATTTATTTTTCTTGGTTTTAAAACCAAAACAGGCGGATTTATCTTTTTGAGTATTGGATTTAAATAAGAGTTAATTGCCAATTTAGTCCCTGCGGTTTGGTCAAAAATGCCTCTTTAGCCCAAATAGTTTTTTTTCTCATCTGTGTCCCTAAGGTTTCTCATTTTTTTTGTTACTTTCATCCAACCCCCTAACTCCGTTAAGAAAAGTCAGTTAACTTAGGGGTATTTTGGTCACTTTGTATCTCTCTCTCTCTCTCTTTGTTATTTTCATCCAAAAACCCATTTTAAATTTAAATCTCTATCTTTCATTCGAAACCCTAATTCTCAACTCATTAAACAGATCATATCGATCTAAATTTTCAACATTTAGACATGGCGCGCACAGGTTAATCGAACCGTATGTGATGATGGGCATAATTGATGTGTTTGGAATTGACTACACGGCTTTGATGGACATATTTGGTACAGAGACTGTTATGGAATCTGTCGACGGTTTCATTCAATATACTAATCAACTGTCCGAAAGGCTACGAACCCATCAAGAATCATTTAGGAATCACAATGTTGTTGCTCAAAATGGTCTGACCCGACCCGGTACGGAATGAAGTGAAAGAGTAAAAGATCCTGTAAAGATTTGAGGTTACCGGGTTCAAGTAAGAACCGTTTAAACTACGGATCTAAGTGTTGGGTCAGAGCTTCGTTAGTGGGTGCAAAGATGTAAAGTTATTATGTGCGACGATTTCTTCAAAAATAAGAATTCGATCTAGAGAATGAATATTGGTTTGGAAGAAGTCAAAGTCTATAGAGAAAATTCAACTAATGACAAATATATTGCAAAGAGTTGATCTTGTTGAGATAATAGTCATAACTTGTTACATGCAAACAATCTAATACTTAAAAAAAATGCTAGAAAATCAATTTTTTTCTAGATTTTTTGACTTTTACCTTTCATTTATCATAGATCACTTCTTTTTTCTAATATATATTAGAGGCAAAAACCATGATGATAAAGATAATTTTTGGTTATGTTTTTAGACTAATAATATATGCTGTTTGCATTGCCTATTTAGTATTTAAAATCATATGATTAACCTAGATGAATTATATTAAGAATATACATTCATATGTAGATGGCATCTGTAATATAAAATGAATCCATAAATTCATGGTTGCAAAACTCGCTAGGCGCTACCAACTCGGCCGACTGGGTAGTTGCGAGTACTCGTCTTAGTCGGGCGAGTACTCGGGGTGAAATCGGCCTATGTGGGTAGTACTCGGAATATTCGGCCAACTCGGCTATAGTCGGTGACCCACCCTGTAGCGAGTACTTGGCGAGTAATCGGTCAACTCGGACGACTTTAAAACTAGAGGATACTTTAGAAGTCTTGTATAAGGGTACACAAAGTCGCTATCGTTCAATATTATATCATCTAGATACGAAATCTGTGTATAATGATCCTATGGGCAGCCTGTCTTATGTTTCTAACAAAAATCTAATGTTATAATATTTTTTATTGTAATGGATAAAATGTCCTTAAATGTTTTAGCTCCTTATTTTTGTTATTATTATTCAAACACAATATAAAAGTAAAAGATGGTGGTTTATACAATATAATTCTTCAAGTGGGGCAACTAGCTAAAGCTAAAGCTAATTCACACGCTACGTAATAATATGTCCTATATATATCTCTACCCGCCTAACACTTGCTAGCTGTTACATTAAACACTTGCATACAACACTTATAACATACATACATATATAGTTACATACATACACATCAGTATATAAGCTGTTAAGGAGGTAGAGAGATCATAGCAGAATGTCACCAAAGAAGTTCATAGTAGAGGTGGAGCCTGCGGTCGAGGCGAAAGATGGATGTCCATCGATGGGACCGGTTTACAGGAGTGTGTTTGCTAAAGATGGTTTTCCGCCTCCGGTTGATGTTTGGAATCATGTTGGGATATTTTCCGGTTAGTGCTTGTTTTGTTTAATATATACATATGTAACTTATGAAACTGCCAAGTGTTTTGCTATAAAAATATAAAATAATATAAACAATATAGTTGAAAATAAAGTAACAATGACAAAGTCTATAGAGAAAATTAGTTTGGAAGAAGTCAGTCTATAGAGAAAATTCAACAATGACAAATATATTGCAAAGAGTTGATCTTGTTGAAATAATAGTCATAATTTGTTACATGCATCATGCATGTCCACTTGTTGCCCATCTACCTTCTATTGTGATGTAACTTTCGTATTTTGTTTTAATGAAAGAACCTCGTGTCAAAAAAAAATCTAAACTTTTTGACTTTTACCTTTCATTTATCATAGATCACTTTTTTTCTGATACATCTTAAAGGCAAATCCAAAAACCATTATGATAAAGATATATTTGGTTATGTTTACAGAAAAATAATATATGTTGTTTTGCAAAGCCTTTTTAGCAATTTAAAATCATGTGATTAAGCTAGATGAATTATATTAAGAAAATACATTCATATATACATGGCATCTGTAATAAAAAAATGAATCCATAAACTACAGGGTACTTAAGAAGTCTTTTATAATCTAAGAACACCTATGATTTGATGGATCTGTTTTTCTGTAATTCCTCCTGAGTGTATGTATTCAGTAGGATCTAACTTCCCTCTTTTCGTGTGTTAAATGGGTCGTGTTTGCGGGTCAAACCTAACACAAACTTGAATATAACAAGGATTTTCACTTGTTGACATGAACACGACCCTATAGTTATCTATTTATTTTTTCATATTAATACTCTAAAATTACAGTTTGACAACAAAAATACAAATGTAGATAAGATAATTATGTTTAAACTATACATCTTTATGCTTATTTCTCTTTTGTTTATTTGAAATTTGGCATAAAATACTAATTGTTTCAAGCTATGGCATAAAACACATTTTAAAAACAAGTATAAAATTAAACGGGTCAAC
The DNA here is from genome assembly GCA_030844895.1 of Ambrosia x helenae. Classification (NCBI taxonomy): domain Eukaryota; kingdom Viridiplantae; phylum Streptophyta; class Magnoliopsida; order Asterales; family Asteraceae; genus Ambrosia; species Ambrosia x helenae. Next base: position 57,149 of record JAUTDX010002018.1, read on the forward strand.
ATGTGAACCCGTCATGTTAATCATAATGCGACCAGTTTAACTAAAGTGTTCGCCACTGATGACCTGTCGTTAGGGTCATGCAAAAACCTAAATAACCTAGGTAGCTAGGGTAAGTCAGGTATCGAATCCACGAGGAGCATGTGGTTAATATTACGCGTTTTGTTTGATTATTTAAACTAAAAATAACTAAATTAATTTAAAACTAAATTTTGGATTGGATTGAGTAACTATACTAATGAAAACTAGAATTGATTTAAAAATACCAACTTTGAGAAATGAGTGATCTACTCCAAATTTCAAGTTCAAAGATAAGTTCAATAACCTAATTTTCAATGTTGGAAAACCACATAGACATGATTATGTTAACTAAATGATTGTGATAAAACGAGGACAAAGTACTCTGATTGCAAAACAACGAGAGGCTATCACACGATTATCAATTATAAATTACCAAACCAAACCCTTTTCCAATAGATCCCAATTACTAGAACTCTCGGGAATTGAAGGCTAAAGAACTAGGTTTCAAATAAAATATAATCCTTTACAATTCAGTTAAACAAATAGCAAAAAGCATCAAATGCTTAGATTACTAAATCCAAACAAATAAGAAAACTAGCTTAAATAATCTTACTAACAAGAACCGTCCATTGGAGAAGATCACAAGATAATTAGCCAGGTACTGTCACTTGCATCACTTTTCGATTTGCAAACCAAAGCAGCCAAAGGCTGCTGCCTTCGTCGACTCCTCTCGTCTGCCTTCGTAATTCCTCTCCCACCGCCGTCCAAAAATAATAACTCCCAAAATATGCCTATGTTCCCACGAATTGGGCCTTGGGCCACATATGTCATATTTCTTTTTTTTCTTTTAATCCTTCACGTGGCCTAGGCCTTTTTCATCAATTCTTTATTTTTTTGTTCTTTTTATTATTATTATTATACTAATATTATTATCTTTCAACTCGGGTGTTCTTCACTTGACCAAAATTTCTCGTCTACGCTCCAACATCCATGAACACCTCTCTTGTCTCCTTAATTGACTGAGTCAACTGGTATGTGTTATTATAGTTATTAGCTGGTCCACGCCTCTAAGTGCTCGGGTCTCGAATATAATTTGTACTGTTTTAGCCCCGCTCCATGCGAGCACCTACCAAAAATATAAATTAAATAAATAAATCGTAAAAACAACCAAAAAGTAATAAAATATATACAATGCTAAAATAATAGAGTACAAACATAAAGCTAATAAAAATACTATCTAATCGACTAAAAAATATACAAAACTGGCAAATAAACATGACGTGTGCAACCGCGCATCACACCCCCACACTTATCTTTTTTCGTCTCGAAAAAATTATATATATACTCTGCTCAAGACATTATCACAGACAAGCACCTCAGTCGCCCCATCATACCTTAGCTAAGGTCCAAAGTCATACCCCATTTACAGATCAGCATTAGATGTGTTAATTCAGCAAGTCAAATTTGATTTCTATTTAAAAACAGAATTAACCCAACTAAATCTAACATGCTTCCGGTTTTTATTTTCATGCAACACACCCCTCACAATTTTGCACTCCACTTGGTTTAATATCTGGACTAGCATGTAATGCGCTAGTATTAATCACTCAAAAACCAAGTATGCAACTCTGTTATCATAGACTTGTATGACAATCACACCTTAACTATAGACAATGCACATATCTAAAGGACTTACGGGTTTTGGGCTTAGGGTAAAGGTAGTGAACGTTTAGGCTGAAAGTGGCTAAAATAAAATGGTGAAACAACTTGAATGACAATCCTTATTCACTATACTAATAAATCACAACTTCGGTCATATTCGACCTACAACACAAACACTTTTTTTTTTCTTTTTCATGGCATTTTCTTTGATTTTTTTTTCTTTTTTTTATCTTTTTTTTTCATACATATATTTTTTTTTTATTTTTTTTTCTTTCACAACTTACGCATAACTCAATCACTTGAACAAAACATAAACACAATGGATGTTATCAATTTATTACACAAAGGTAAACAGGTCAAATTGGGTAATAGGTTTAATCAAATGAAAGGGTATAGGCTCAACATGGGCTACTAAGGGTGATTTTAGGTAAACGGTCAACACATAACAAATAAGTGGGTATCAAAAGAAAAAAGGGAAAACCTAAATTGCCTTTATCATCTATGTGCATATCTAGTCTACAACCTTGGCATGTATCAAATCACACAAGTTCTGCAACAGAGAAACATCTGGCCTACACTCAACAAATGAAAATATATATATGTATCAATCTATCATCTAGTAGGCTCAAGATCTCACCAAAGTGTGGAAATGGGTTACCGATGTGTGCATGTATGTATTACCAATAGCTTGTTAAACCTAGTTAGGCAATTCTAAACTTTTTTTTTTCTTTTCTTAAAAACACCTGCTGAAAACGGTTCATATTACTTTTCCACAAATTAGACCATGACTAAGGACCTACTGCCAAAACAATCAACAAACAACTGGTACGTACTGAAAGAGATGTTTTATGTCTGATTAGAATGCTTTTTAAGAACAATTTTCAAGACATTTTCAATTTTTCATTTTTTTTTAATTTTTTTAAGACACAATAATAAATAAAAACGAAGTTTCCCCACCCCCACACTTAAACGACACATTGTCCTCAATGTGAGCTAGGAATAAAATAAAGCAGAAGTAAAAATAAAAATAAAAATACAACAGTAAAAGGAATAAACTCCCCTGGATAAGCAATACGCGTATGAGTCCGTTAGATTCCTTCCAATGTCGGCCGTATAGCATTTCATTTTCGACCGATAAACAAACCTGAAACTAAGACTCAAAAGAAAAATAAAACATAAAATTCTGGGATGCCTTATACACCGAAGATGTACAGTTTTACTCCGCCTGAATGGAGATTGAGTACAGGCGAAGTTATCATCGCAAGTTAAACTCCAAGCATTCCCAGAAATAAAAAATAAAATAAAAAGTAAAATAAAAAAAAAACTCAAAATACAAACTAAAAATAAAAGAAAAATAAAACAAAATAAATATATATACAAAATGTACAAGAATCATACCTGACTATCAAGGTGGTCTAAGCGCGCACTTGCCTACCGAGTTTCCAATGTATGCTCGGTAGTTTACATGCCAAATAAACAAATGTTTAAAGATTGGCATGTGAATTGGGCGCTTTTTGTTGCTGTGGAAGAACCATTTCACTAGCCTCTGCCCGATGTCTTGTAGTCTCACATTCCTAATATTTGTCTTTGAGTCGTCATTCCGAACCTTGTTTATGAGGGTAATCAGCGCGGGATGAGAGTTGTGAGAATCTTGAGAAAGACTTGTGACACCTGCATCAACAACAACAACCTTTTCTACTTGTAACTCTTCACCAAGAGAAGGATTTGGTGTGGTATTAGTCTCCACAACCTCATCCTTAACTTGAGAATAGTCTCTGATATCATCAGGTAAGGGAGACATAGACTCTGCTATATCTATCATTGCCGATAACACCTCGCATTTCAAACTTAAGTACTCAATTCTTTGTTGAATTGAGAGGTTGGGTGTTGATAAAAATTCCTCTATCTTGGATAACATCGTTTTTGCTCGAGCAAGGTTATTTTCCTCCTCGCTTTGATATGTCATCTCTACACATTTGTCATCATCGGGGGAATTTGATATTGATGTTGATAGTAACCTGCAGAAAAACATGATTGTGAGTTTTCATAATAATCATAATCCTCTTGGTTACCTGAGAAAGGTGCCTCTTCAGGTTCATAGTTAGAGTAACTATGATAGTCTTCTCGACATGGAGTTGCCCGTACCCCAACTTCCACATTTCATCCCAATATTCTGGATCACTCCAAAATATTATGCAGTCTTTATCCCTATGTATTTGTCCACAACAAAAACAATAAGGATCTACTGGCGGTAGGGCTTTGGACAATCTTTACAATCTTCAGTCCAGTGAGCGAAACTTCCACAACTATAGCATGGTTTGTTGTCTTCATCAACCCAATCCATAGTGTTCTACACCTGTAAAGAAAAATCTGCACAACTAGAACACCCAAAGTGAAATCTAATAAAATTAAATAACACTTTTATATACACCTTTTTATTTTTTTAAGATTTTTTTTTTCAAAACAATAAAAAAAAACAAACAAACAAGCAATGCAATACTAAGCGCACTAGCTCCCCGGCAACGGCGCCATTTGATGACCTGTCGTTAGGGTCATGCAAAAACCTAAATAACCTAGGTAGCTAGGGTAAGTCAGGTATCGAATCCACGAGGAGCATGTGGTTAATATTAACGCATTTTGTTTGATTATTTAAACTAAAAATAACTAAATTAATTTAAAACTAAATTTTGGATTGGATTGAGTAACTATACTAATGAAAACTAGAATTGATTTAAAAATACCAACTTTGAGAAACGAGCGATCTACTCCGAATTTCAAGTTCAAAGATAAGTTCAGTAACCTAATTTTCAGTGTTGGAAAATCACATAGACATGATTATGTTAACTAAATGATTGTGATATAACGAGGACAAAGTACTCTGATTGCAAAACAACGAGAGGCTATCACACGATTATCAATTATAAATTACCAAACCAAACCCTTTTCCAATAGATCCCAATTACTAGAACTCTCGGGAATTGAAGGCTAAAGAACTAGGTTTCAAATAAAATATAACCCTTTACAATTCAGTCAAACAAATAGCAAAAAGCATCAAATGCTTAGATTACTAGATCCAAACAAACAAGAAAACTAGCTTAAATAAACTTACTAACAAGAACCATCCATTGGAGAAGATCACAAGATAATTAGCCAGGTACTGTCACTTGCATCACTTTTCGATTTGCAAACCAAAGCAGCCAAAGGCTGCTGCCTTCGTCGACTCCTCCGGCTTGCGTGCTCTGCAGCCGTCAAAGAATAATAATATGTATCATATGTGTCACCGACTTGAACCCCTTAATTCCTTTGGAGAGCCCAATTAAATATTTTTTTCCAAACTTACGGCCCAAGAGATAATATATACATTTTCTTATTTAGTTTATAGAGATTCAGCCCACGTGCCTTTAATCACTAATTTGATTTCTCCATGTTTCTAATTCACCACTTCACCATCAATATACTTTTTAATGCCATCATCTCAACAATTATGTTTTGGCATTTTAACTTGTAATCTTCGAAGTAGCCTATTATTAATTTAATATAACTGTTTTAGCTCGTTTTTTACTATGGCCCACGAACACCTGCAAAACACATGTACACTAATTAATAACTAAAATTGAGTAAAAGCACACAATAAAAGACTCAAAAGTATACATAATTAACATGTTAACAGGGTGTTTTCACAAACACATCAGCCACTCGACTTAAAACTGAGCTGGACCTGCTGCCTTAGACTAAATCTAAACAGGTGAATATCGTGTTAGGTTGTTTTCCTATAAAATATCTAATGTGGTATGTTTTGCTTCCCTTATGTTTTCAGTTGGAATGACATGCATTTGTTTTCTGTTTGTGTTTCCTTATATATGTTCTGTTGTGACAACAGTTTCTAAAATGTTTGTTTGGTACTTTAACAGTTTGTCAGTTGAGAAATACCCAAATAACCCAATGCTTGGTACCCGTGAATTCGTGAATGGAAAGGTATACTATTGCTGCTATGGATGACACTTAACTTTTTATATCTCCCTCTCACTCGTTGATTTCGTTTTTACATTTTTTTAAAATAACTTTTGTTAACCCTGCAGCATGGAGCATACGCTTGGTTGACTTACAAACAAGTATATGACAAGGTGATACGGATTGGAAATTCTATCCGTGTATGTGGTGTCGAGCCTGTGAGTGACCTGCTTATGACAATTATCTATTTTGTATCTTATTTGACATTCTTGAAGACTATTTGCTTGACTGTACTTTTCATATATATATTTTTTTTGATATGTAGAAAGAACGGTGTGGGATTTATGGTGCCAATTGTGCGCAATGGGTTATGAGCATGGAGGTAATTTAGTGTTCTGCATGTTTCTTCTTGCTTGCTTCATTGCTTGTAGTCACCGGTGCTGTTTTATATTGTTAGTCAGATGTCACAACTCACAACTTTACTGTTGGTCCAGAACAGTTTTGCAGCGGATATAAACAATATAATCACAAATATGATGGACCAAACAAGAACAAATGATATTATAAGTACGAATGAATCATGTTTTTTATACAAATGAACAATAGAAACACTAGAATTCTGGAAGTTATTTTTTACTAGAGGATTGATTTTGTAAACAATCTTGATAACCGAAATAATGTGCCTTGTCCTTTGGTTGTTTATTGTTGTGTTTTGGCGCCAAAAATAACCACTTCAACCGTAGGGGCATTATTGTCCTTTTGCTGCACAATTGTTCTTGAAACATTGCTGAAATGTGGCTTGTTCTGATCTTGCATTCTGCAGCCTTTGTGTAGATAATACAACCGCAATGTGCAACCTTCTTTGTATAGATAACCAAATCGACCCATATGCAATGTTTTCATTCTTTCTACTTAACTAGTCTAAAGTTCGCCTAATATAATTGTTCTTACTTAAACATACAACATATTTACAAATACAACATTAACATACTACAAACATAATATAGATAAGTTTATATTTATACTTCAACATTTACATACTGATTCTATCTTATGCGATATGGATCGCTCTATGTTATTTCCCATATATTATCTTCGTTACAAAATGCAAGCATGGACATTCTGTTTAGATGTCAGCTAGTTTACTTATCATGAGAGCCTAACAGGTCATTGTTCTAATATTCACAATATAACGCAGGCGTGTAATGCTCATGGGTTGTATTGTGTACCTTTATACGACACCTTAGGTAAGTATTTAGTGTTATTACTCTTTAATTTTCTCAATATTGTGTATTTTGTTTATTCCTTTGTGCTATTTAGTATACATAGTTTACTTTAACCATTTTTGTACATATAGGCGTTGATGCGATAGAATTCATTATTTGCCATGCTGAGGTTACAATAGCTTTTGCAGAAGAGAAAAAGATCCCTGAGGTAATTGGCCATGCACACATCTTTTTTTTATGTTTGCTGTTGAATTAATACATTTTTGTTGATCGTTTAGTTGTTAAAAGTAATTCCGAAAGCTGGAGAACATCTGAAAAGTAAGTTATTCATCATGTCTAATTTTTTTAATTTCTTAAACATATATATCTGCATTTTATAGATGCTAACATAGTAATATGCAATTATGCATCACTTTCTTCTAGCAATTGTTAGCTTTGGGAACGTTACGCCTGAACAAAGAGAACACGTTGAAAAGTTCGGTTTGGCAATTCATTCATGGGATGAGTTCTTGTCATTAGTATGCTTTTTCTATTATTTTATTAATTTTTTTATTAACATAGACACATCTTTAATTATTTTTATTTATATGTTATTGCTATTTTCACTTTTCAAATGAGTGATATGTGCCTGCAGGGTGATGATAAAAACTTTGACTTGCCACTGAAGAAGAAAAGTGACATTTGTACGATAATGTACACTAGTGGAACGACGGGTGATCCAAAGGGTGTATTGCTTTCCAATAACTGCATGGTAACACTAATAACTGGTGTCAATCGTCTACTAGATACCGCACAAGTATCAGTGAGTTCCCACACTTCTGTTTGATTGAAAAATTTAGCCTATGTGATGTTATATACTTTGTCGGTTTCAAGATGTTTTCACACTTATGATTATTGATAATCTTCCAGTTCAACCCAAACGACGTCTATCTCTCGTTTCTACCTCTGGCACATATATTTGATCGTTTGATCGAGGAATGTTTTATCAATCATGGGGCATCTATAGGATTTTGGCATGGGGTAAGCTGATTACTGTCACGACGTCCTACTTTATAGTAGACATATCATATATATCACATTTGTTATGGTTATATAGGATGTTAAATTGCTGATTGAAGACATAGGGGAGCTAAAACCTACAATTTTTTGTGCTGTTCCTCGAGTTTTGGATAGAATTTATTCAGGTATTTTGCTGTCAGTCACACGGTTTCTTTGTATAATATTCAGGTTATTATTAGTAACTGTTTGCATTCTTTGTTAGGTTTACAACAGAAAATTTCTGCTGGTGGTCTTATCAAACGCAGCTTATTTAATCTGGCATATTCATAGTAAGCGTTTTTATATTACACGAACTAAGATTTAACAACATTTTCTTTTCACATAAGTTTTCTTTCATTCTTTATTCATCTGATGTGTTGAGCTTGTGCAGCAAGTTACATAATATGAATGCAGGGACGGAACATTCAAAGGCATCTCCACTAAGTGATAAAATCGTCTTTAGTAAGGTAATATTGATATATACGTTCTTCCTTTTTCTTTCTCGTGCCTTGAACATGCGATTATGTCATGACTCATGACCCGTTTTTTTTTCTGCAGGTTAAGGAGGGGCTTGGAGGGCGAGTACGCATTATTCTGTCTGGTGGCGCTCCTCTAGCTCCACATGTAGAAGCTTACCTTAAAGTAGTCACATGTTCTCATGTCCTTCAAGGATACGGTACTTGTTATTTTTATTTAGTTTTGATCTATCGGTGATGCATATAGGCTATAGCTTAAATGTCTTCATGACCTGCAATGTAGGCTTGACAGAAACCTGTGGTGGATCATTTGTCTCGATGCCAAACGAAATGGATATGTTGGGTACAGTGGGCCCACCGCTACCAAATTTGGATGCTCGTTTGGTTTCTGTTCCGGAAATGAATTATGATGCACTTTCAAGCAAACCACAGGGAGAAGTATGTATACGAGGGGACGTTCTGTTTTCAGGTTATTACAAGCGTGACGATCTTACAAAAGAAGTTTTAGTCGATGGTTGGTTCCATACAGGTGTGTGCGCCTCTATATTTGGAGCTAGTGGATTTAGAGTTTAGCGCTTAGGATTTCGCTCTTTGTACATTATTCTACGTCTTATTATGTTGCAGGCGATATTGGTGAGTGGCAACCAGACGGTAGCATGAAAATCATTGACCGTAAGAAAAACATTTTCAAGCTCTCACAAGGAGAATATGTGGCTGTCGAAAATCTAGAGAATGTTTATGGACTTGTTCCAGACATTGACGCGGTACGCTTTTTAACAACATAATATAATTCTAACCATTATCCAACCCGAGTTGTGCACGCGATATGAAGAGACGTTTACTTACTATTTCAGGTGTGGATATATGGGAACAGCTTCGAGTCTTGTCTTGTTGGCGTTGTTAACCCGAACAAACAAGCGATAGAACGTTATGCAGAAACGCATAATATTTCCGGCGATTTTGACACCTTATGTGAAAACTCCAATATTAAAGAATACATACTGGGAGAGCTCAATAGAATTGGAAAAGAAAAAAAGGTTATTTTTTTCTTTTTACAGTAGAATATTACACCAATGCTTCTATATATTTGTAGTGATCCTTAAGAGGTCTCGTCTTGCAGTTAAAAAGTTTTGAATCCGTTAAAGTTGTTCATCTTGATCCCGTCCCTTTCGACATGGAACGCGACCTTCTGACCCCAACGTTCAAGAAGAAACGACCTCAGATGCTCAAATATTACCAGGTATTATTATTGTTACGACTAATCTTATTATATTTGTATGAAATTCTGATGAATATATTTCGCTTTTATACAGAATGTCATTGATAACATGTACAAGACTATTAACAAAAAGTGATTCGCGACAGAAAATACGATACCTTTTCTCTGCGTCGCTAATGGTTCACTGTATCTTTAGCGCGACTCTCTATTTTTAACACTGTATTTTTTTTTTTGGTATGAGATTGTAGAGATGTGTTGCATGTAATAACCTTTTGATATGTTCATATTAGAACTTGAGATGTTACCAAATGTTCACCACAAAACACACTAAAAAACAAGTGAATATAACTTCAAAAAGCTATTTGAAGTGAAAACAAACAAACATTTCTAATCTATATCATTCAAACCCTATGCTAATCAAAGAGGATGAGAAAGAGGATGAGCACTTCTTTAAAATCCTCTCTTCACTCCTTTCTTCCTCCGTTCTTACACGCCTTAAAAACGTAAAATAACCTAAAAATCACGCTTAGAAAACCACTTGGTAGCTTCTTGTATGGCTGCGTAAATGTTTAAACCTCGAAAAATTTACCTTGATTTAATTCATCTAATGGTCACATTTGTGACCTTGACTTACGCCAACGTGTAGCTTGAGAGTGAAACTTGTGCAGGTGAAGCGGCATGGATGTATACAAACTCCATGCTTTTGCCGGCTGGTAATGAGCTAACCCATGTTGGGAAGCCGTATGAACCACTTGGGCTCTTGGTTAGACCCCATAGAGGACCGTAGAGTTTGGAGACCGATAGGTTAAGGTTCTTGATCGTCTTCCCTGATTTGTTGGTCACTATTGCGGAATATCTGTAGTATGTTTTCCCATTTGCTACCCATGAAGTCGTCGGCTTTTGTTCAATGGCAACCGGAGCTAAACAAAGTAACGATAAGATCTTGAATAAGACTTCGTCAAAAATATTAATTTTTTTAATCATATGTTAAAAAACGTCACGTTTTTCTAATTTGGGTAAGTATAAATTTTGATTATTTTCCATTTTGTCAACAAATTATTAAAAAAAAACAAAAACTTTGATCTAAAGAGGTTCAAAATGTACCTGCAAACGGAGTTTCTTTAACTGGATTGGGCTTTGGTTGAGCAGCGATAGGCTTAGCAACATGAACTTCAGCTGCAAACAACATCAAACGCGTTTAGTTGAAACAAACCTAAACAAAAACATCAAATGCACCAAACTTAAAACATACCCGGAAGCAATTGGTTATAACCACCATGACCACCATGTAGCCTAGACAAAACACCAAGAAGCGGGGCGTTGTTATAAGTAGCAGGCTCGGTCTGCTCATAATTATCTCTATGGTCAGCAAAATTGTCATAAGCATCCGTCCACCAACAATGGCACCAGTCAAAAGATTCGGGTCACTCGCTTTTCTACTGAACCATGTTGCATAACCACCTCTGCAGCTAACAAACGACGGGTCAACCTTAACCGACACAATAGATGACCCTCTGTGGTGAACTTGTTGTGGGTAGTTGTTGCCATATCCAACCATGTAACTTGTTGCCCTTGGATTGTCACCAAGAATGTAATCCACCTAACAAAAAAAAACACTTAAAACAATTTTCAATCATAATGACTTAAATTAGCAAAAATGCGCAGTTTTATTACTTGTGACTTGGCGAATGCAAGTAGCTCTGAGGGGCGACAGGGCCGGAAGAACAATGTAGGTCTCTACGGGCGATGTCAAGTAATCTGAGTAAACTGTGAGTAGGAAAGATGCACTAGTGACAAACTGCAAGTTGTTCCATCTTTGCTTATAGATTAGACCACCAGGAGTCTTTTGAACATTTTGACTACTCTTGCCAAGACATGAACACATGAAAGACTCAGCCTTTTCTTGGTACTTTCCGAAAACCGGAGCATGGCTGCCGGCTTTCCCTCCCATCAGAAACTGCATCAAATCAACCACAATTCAAAATCTTTAATACCCTTTTGAATAACTTGTAAAATGCAAGAATTTCTCTATGAACTTGTTAGTAATCAATTATGAGTGTAAACGAGTCTAGCCAAAAGTTTGAAATGAGCCGAGCTTAAACGAGCTCAAGTCTATAGCTTGTATTGGAGACCATTTATATAAACGAGCTCGACCCAAGATTTGCGTATTGAGTTTCGCTAGGCTCGCCATCTTAAACAAGCATGTTTATGTAATATGTCACACATAACTATTGTTATCAGAAAGGGGTGGCGGCGCAGCTTGTTGCCCGCCTTTCCACTATCTTGATGTAATATTTTCAGTCATGGAATAGTTAAAAAAGGTTAAAAAAAGATTATAACAAAACAATTAAAAATAAAGAAACTTATATTTATCCTCTAAAAACTTAAATTATGAAAATAAGTATGAAAACATATATATAATAACATAAATATTTTAATGAAAGTAAACAAGCCAAGGCTCAAAAAGAAAAGATCTCTTAAAGTTTAAAAAACAAAGCTCGAAACGAGCCAGACTCAAGCTCACTTAAGTCAGATAAGCCAAGTTCAAGCTTAGTCAAACTTGGACTCGGCTCAACTTGTTTACACATAACCAATACCTTAGCGACAAGTGTCTGAACACCGGCATACTTAACATCCCAACCGAACTCCGTCATGGCCCACCCGGTCCCACCAAGAGCATCCCCATTCTCACCAAGGTAATCCAAGTAGTATTCATTGTTAGTTGCCTTGTACATCCAAGCAGCTGCCCAAAGCAATTCATCCTGCCCGTATCCAAAAATATTAAAAACATTAAAAGGGTAAATATGTAATTTCCATAAAAGGGCAGGTGAAACGGTTAATATTATTGTGATCACATACAGCGTATCCACTAACAGATCGGTAGTACTTTTGTGCCACGGTTATGCTACTGTCATATTTGCCCCTGTATTTGTCTGCAAAATCAAATAACTGAAAACAAAAAGAGTTGTAATTAGTGACACGTTGTAAGGGTAAAATAGGAAATGAGATGTGGTGCATTGTGGTGTTGTACGGTACAGCCACCGACAGTGAGTTATTAAATGTGTAGGTGTGTTGACAAGCAATTATACCTAAAGTGTTTTATGACCAAACATGTGCGCCGAATAAATTATCATGCAAAAGTGCAATAACACAATTACCCTTTTTGTTTTGAGTTTGTAGTTTGTACCTAATGCATTAAATGTTGTACATTAACACTAGAACTTAAAGGGAGATGTTAACGTTACCGATGGCGAAGCTTGACCCGAAGTTTCGGGGGGTCGGAAGTCACCGGGGGTTCAGAAGTCACTGGTTTCGGGGGGTCGAAACCCTATATTTTCAAAATTTACTATACGGATACTATATAATCGAAACTTCTGCGCGAAAATCCGGGGGGGGGGGGGGGTCGGCCGCCCCTCCCCGCCCCAACAAACATGCGCCACTGAACGTTACACCCTCAAAATTGTTTGCACACTCTCCATACGCGGCGTATAGTTCTACGTTGTAGTATAGATGGTTGCACAAACTCTAATGCTTCATTGGTGTCTATCAGTCAGAGTCATGTTAAGACTTAAGACCTATATGCTGCGTATATGTCTATACGCAGCGTATAGGTCTACAAGTGACGTATTGAGGGGCACAACATTCTCAATGTTAGACCCCAATACGCGACGTATAGGCAACATGGTGTGGAAATAAGAGTTGGGGTGTGCTATAATGGAGGCAACTTAAATGGTGTGATCTGTGTGCATTAAAAGATGTATGTTTTGGGTCTGGTAAAGAACTAAAAAGGTTAGTGAAATAAATGACCGAAGGCCTGCCCCAAATAATAAAGTTCAAAACGACGGAGCTAACTTAAAAGACCGAAGGCCTGACAGATAATAAAGTTAAGAACAGTAACTGTTTTCACACCATAAAAACAGTAACTGTTTTCACACGAGCAACTTTTCTTTTGCTAACTTAGCATGTGACGAGTAGTGTTATCGGCTCGCTAGAAACTCGAATTTAAAAAAAAAAAACTTAAGTGAGCGCGAGTCACAAATATTAAAAAAATTTGTCGGCTCACTTAATAAACGAGTCTGAGCGTGATTATATTATTATATCATGCTCGACTAAACAAGTATGCTATTTATATACTATTATTTTTTAATTAATATTTTAGATTAATATTTAAGTAATAATTATAAATATATTAAAAAAACAAATAAATGTAAATACATGAATAATTAAATAATACAGTCCAAGTTCAAGTTTATTATATAGAGTTCAAAACTAGCAAATGTCAAGCTCAAGCTCTTTTAAGTTGAATGCAAATTCAAGCTTAGCCAAACTCAAGTTCGACACATTTCAGCTTGTTAAACGCTTACACGCTACTTTTAGTGTTGTAAATCAACTAAAGCTAAAAGCGGATAAAAACCTGTCCGGCATGGGTGAGAAGCTCTCGAGAGTAAGCAGGGTTAGCGTGTCGAAACACAATGGAGGCCGCGGCCATAGCAGCAGCAGTTTCTCCAGCAAGATCCGAACCGGGTTATTCTGGTCAACTCTATACGCATACCGAGACGTTGTCATGTCCTCTGGCCTTTGCCAACAATAGTGGTCAGTATTACCATCTCCCACCTAACATTAACCCATGAATTAAAACAATTAAACCACTAAAAAACATCAACAACATTAACACAACAAAAAAAAAACACAATATCAAATGTTACCTCTCCATACAAAACATGAGGTTGAGGATGAGCTTTGATAAGATAATCAGTACCCCATTTGACAGCATCCATTGCATGACCAAGCTCACCACTAGCTCCCATTTGGTTCCCATATTCTAGAATACTCCATGACATCATTGTCACTGTAAATGCCATTGGAAGACCAAATTTCACATTGTCCCCTGCATCATAGTATCCTCCCACTAGATCCACCTGCAAAAAAATTTCATGATTAATTTCACGGGGTGTAAATGAGTCGAGCTACTCGAGATAGGGTCACTAAAAGCTAGAATTGAGTCAAGCTTAAACAAACTCAAACCCGAGTTAAAACATAAAACTAAGCTTAACAAGCTTGTTATTATACATTTTTTGTTTAATGTATTAAATATATACATTTGTATATTAACTATTATTTTATATAAAATTATTATAAAAAAATAACTAAACAATGTATATAATATGTTATGTATAAAAATTAGAACTGAAAAATGTAAAGTGATATTAAATAAATATAAATTAATAATTTTAATTATAAATAATAAACGAGCCAAGAAAGTTCAAGTTAAAGCCAAACACTAAAAAAAGTAAAAATAAGCTTCTTAAATAATTGGGCCTATATTTTTATAACTTTTATTTAATTTACAAATAGATATATGGATTTTAATACTTATTAAATAAAATTTATAATAATAAAAATAAAACAATTAATATTATTTATAAAACACATAACTAAAAATGTGAACTAATTGAAACATATATAAACTAATTAAAAATAATAAACAAGCCAAGCTCGAGCCTACCTAAATTTAAAAAGTTTGAACCAAACCGAGCTCTTTTAAATTAAACGAGCCCAAGCTCAAGCCTAGTCAGGCTCAGTTCGTTTACACTTTTGTTTTTTTAAACAAAATGTTAGACTAATTAGAAGTTAAATAAGTTTTTACCCCATTAGCTTTTCCATCATAAAGACCTGAATTGCCTCTCCATTTAACTCGCTGATTACCAGGAAGATAACCAGACCTCTGAGCTTCAAAAAACAGAATGCTTTTGCTTAAAGCAGCACCATAATCATGTCCACCTGCTAAAGCCAAAGGTACAACACCCACAAGTAGAAACAGAGCACTTGCCATTGAACAGAGTCCCATTGATCTGATCCTCAATTGGGTTTAGTTTAAAGCACAATGTGGGTGTGATTTTGTAGATTAAAGTGAGCTTTAGAGAGAGAAAGTAGAGAGAGAGATGGAGAGTTGGGAAGAAGATGGAGGGAAGAGTTGTTATTTATATGGGGAGATGAAGAGGAGGATGACTAATTAATGTGTTTGTTTTGAATTAAATCTTTGTTTGTTAATGTTTATTTATTTATTAATATTTATTATAATTAATTATTGGAAAATTGAAGAATGAATGGTCTTTGTAGCATGAATAGGTGAGCGAAAAAGGGAAATGCATGTGACTTTGTTGAGATTCATTTACTCAGAAATTTCGGTGGTCTTTTTCTAAAAATAACAGAGTAAAGTGCACGGATGGTTCTTATGGTTTGATCAAATTTTACGTATGTACCCATATATTTTCAATGGTCCCCAACGTTGACATTTTATAACATTTTGGTCCCTACTAGCTAACGTCGTTAAATTTTATCAGTTAAGTCATGTAAAATGACCAAAATACCCATAGGGACCATCCGAGCATTTTAATCTTTTGTGTATATGACCAGCACCACCACCTCCTCCTCCTCCTCAAACAACCAACATCATCCCCTCCTTCTCCAACCACCAACACCACCACAAATTCGTCAAAGTCAACGAACCACCGTCGTCCCCAACCCCAACCCCAACCCTAACCCAACTTCAGTACCACCGAACCCCAACCCCAACCCTAACCCAACTTCGGTATCTGGTCGTCCGTGTCTTAATCGGGACCCACCACCACCGCTCATTATAAATCTGACCCGATCAAGACACAGCAACCAAACCATCATCGACGTCCTCTGCTTCATCTTCTCTCTCTACTGTTTCTTTTAGATCTTCTCCATTGTTTCCTCTACTCGATCCTCTCTCTCTATTTTTCTCTATCAAACAGATCTGTATGTGAATGATAAGGGATTTGGGATGGGTGAGAGGTGTGGTGTCGTGTTGATTTGGCCGGAAGTTCTCTGCTCCTCCTCTGATCCTTCTTGCTCCGCCCTCTTTCTCTTGCTCTCTCTTTTACTAATAAATTACAGGAGAGAGGGAGAGACGAGATGATGGAGAGAGGGAGAGGTTTAGAGAGAGAGAGAGACGAAGAGGCTAGAAAGAGAGAAAGATGGTAGTGGTGATGGTTGTGGTTGGTGATGGTTGGTGTGTTTGAGAAGAGGAGATCTAACAGATGGTTGGTGGGTTTTTATTTTTATTTTTTTAAAGAGGGTAATTTAGTAATTTCACATTGACTTAACTGAAAAACTTAACCTCCATCCAAGTCAGGGACCATCAATAAAACAAAATACAAACCACAGTCAATAAAACAAAATACAAACCACAGATCCCATACGTGTAATTTCAAAACGCTGAGGAGCAGAGTTTAAATTTGGACAAACCACAGGGACCATCCGTGCACTTTACTCAAAATAATACCGATAAATTTTATTAGTTATCGGTTGTGACACATGATACAATTTTATCTTTTTCTTACTTCTTTTATTTCACTTGTTTGTAATTTATCTTTTATTTTTGTATATATATTATCTTAAGAAATTATTTTGCATTCGTGTATCTTCATTACTAGGTATTTAATATTTATTTTATTCAATTTGTATAATATATAAAATTATAACCTAGTCTTTATAATATAAGTTTATAGAGTCAAATTATTCTACACAGTGTAACAAAAATAAGAAAGTTGAGAAGGATACAAAAAACACAATAGATCATGAAATATGACACAGTGAACCACAAAATATAACAAAATGCTGAAGAAAAAAAAACACAATAAATTGAAAAAATGACACAATGATGAAAATAAGAAAAAGACACAATTGTACATAAAAGACAAAATGATATAACGCATATTCTAAAAACTACAAGTTAAAACCCCGAAAAACGAAGACTTAAAAACTAACGTCGCATGGTTCGATAAGACGGTTTCAATGCCGCTTGAATGAGTTAAATCGGAGTCCATTTGATACCCTTCCTACGCTTTCCTATTTTTCTTTCACTGTGTATTTGATCCCAACCCTAAGATGATAACCTTTTAATTGTTAAGAGGTAACCTATTGTCACTTTCTAACCATTCAGACCTAGGGCCAATAAGGTAGTGGTGGACTAGTTGCGAAAATACTTGGTGTTCCTTGTGACTCAGGTTTGATTCACACTATGCTCTTTATTTTATGCGGCATCCAGGTGAAGAGCGAATACAAGTGCGCCGGTTCGACTCGGATGGGAGGCGAGATTTTACAGATTACTTCATTGTCGTGCTTTTGGGCGGGTGGAGGTCGTGTTTTCGCGCATCTGGGAGAGCCAAGAGGTTGTGGCGGTTAAGTAGTCGACCTTAGCCACATCACCTAGTGTCACGGTGGTTGACATGTGATTCCTTAGCGTTAAAAAACAAACCATTCAGACTTAAGTTATATCTTAACGTTTAAGAGATTGTAAACCATAAAGATGTAGTCTTTTAATAACCATTAAGAGGCTACCAGACAGCCTCATGGGCTCATCCAATATAAAACGAATTTAAATAAATAATTATAAGAAAATTGTTGTAAAACAACAGCCTATTAGTAACCAACATACAAAATATTAGAATTATGAACAAAGATTAGATGAAGATATAGAGAGAGATAGAAAAGAGACATCTTATTCTTGAGTACATCATTACAATTACATGAAGCCTCTATTTATAGGGACTTAACATTAATTCAAAGATAATGACTAGATGGAGGTTTTGTATGTGGAGAGTCACCACATTAAGATGCATTCATAACACTCCCCCTTGACTATCCACATCATGAAATATATACCATAATATATTCTTTTAATACGCTTAGTGATGCTGCCTCATTAAAAACCTTGCTAGGAAAACCCAGTGGGAAAAAACCATAGCTAAGGGAAAAAGAGTGCAGCGCGTATTAACTCCAACTGATACTTCTGGATCAGTTGAGTTGACTCGTTAAAAACCTTATTAAGAAAACACGGTGGGACAAAACTCAGTGAAGGAAAAAATAGTGCACCGCTTCTAATACTCCCCCTCATTTTAATATGTGTCTTTCGAATGACTGTGTCGATCTTCTATGAAAGTTGCTCAAAACTTTTGTAGCCAATGAATTGGGTCTTGATCTCTTTATGTACAATTCTTTAAACAAAGCAATGATGTATGATCTTCATGTCAGACTTCAAGTGAACCTTCTCGTATATGCGTGCCATGAAATAAACAAATGTGTTGTGTTACATTCCCTGCATTAATAAGACTAACCAAATCCTTTTTTACGGGTTAGTAAAATACAAACTCATATTTTTTATACCTTGAGAGTATCAAAATATTTGATTTTAAATCATTTCAGTATCTCCTTACTGGAAACAAACTATATGTTATTATGTATAATGTGCACGAGATATTGCATCGATTGCACTTAACTATGGTACCTATCCATTGATAATCATTATTTACAATATGATAATAATAATTCATTTTATACCAAATGTTTTAACAATCTCCAAATTTCTTAGAGATTGACCTTCAGATATTAAAATGTCCCAACATCTTTTGGATGTAACTTGACAGAAATATGGTTAACAAATGCTCAACTTGCATATCATCTCGTCAGGACATATGATAATACGATCAACATATCCTATAAGCATATGAACGAGTACATCATATTCATATCTCTTTTCTTCGAGATAACTACCCTGTTGATTATACTATGTTTAACTCCGACTATTTTAGTCTGTACTTAGAAATTGTTAACTTCATATAACATATTTCTCGAGATTTTAGTCTCAATGCCTCTTGCATTTACAATCGGTCATGGACTTCCTTCCATGTTAACCAATCATGTACGTTAATGAGCTCTTCAAGAGTTTTGTCGTATAAAGCATATTGTTTTCCATATCATATTCAAAGAACTCGTTACCTGTTTAACTTCCATTTCGTATTATACCATCTTACATACTTTATAATCACCATTTGCTTATTATTGCATAAGAAATACATCCTTAAGATGATTGCTTTTAAGCGCTAAAGTGCCTCATGGAACTTATCATGAGTTCCTATTATATTTAAATTTATCAATGTATACAACATATATAATGTATTTGGATCCAAATATGTATACAACAGTTACATCGTTCTCGAGAACTTGATTTATATGATTTTGAAAACTTAAATCCTTCATGGATTTCATGTAATATTCATTATCATATATTTAAGATATCATAATATTCATTAGACGCATATCAATTCTCTCTTATATTACCAGATTCCAACATTGTTGCATCCACCACGAGAGAATTTCTCCTCATAATTTTTCTTGAGTCTTTACGAAAAACTCATGCCAAAAATTGTGCCTTATATTTCATAATGTCACTTTTCTCATTATGATCCTGCACAAAGACTCATTTGTATATAACACATTTTATAACTTTTAGTTGTATGGACCATTTGTCCAAAACTTCTAGGTTCATGAGAGATTTCAATTCTGCCTTACTTGCGTCTTTCAATATTGGCCAATCATTTCACATTTCATTTATCGGCAAATCTTAGTTCATGATCCTCATCATTTTCATTATTTCAAGCGCTATATTTATACAAAATTATCATCGACGTCGATTTTGTTTCGATTCCATATATTTCTAGACATGATATACTTTACTGAGATCTCTTTACTTTCAGGTACCTGAGGTTCTTTTGGAACCATCATGTCTAATGTCTCTTCAAGAGACCCTTTACTATACCTCGACTCGACCATTTTCATTACCTGCTCCATTTTCGAGGATTTTTATTCTTGGAACCGACTAGTCTACCACGCCTCAGGCATGCCATAGACTTATCACCAATGTATGGTTGTCCTTTCTGGGACACTAATTCAATTGGAGCACTAGCAGTTGATACATGTGACTTAGCTAGTCACTATATTTAGGTCAGTGAATACATCTGGTAATCAATTTATTCTTGTAAATGAATTATCCTTTGTACTTTCAGTTCACACTTATTAATTTGAGGATCAAGTGATAATTCATTTCAACTTTTTCAACTGCTTTTTATCTCCCCCTCATGTTGGAAATATTGATTGTTAAATAAAAATCAATCAATCAAATCGCACCTTTAACGACTCTAAGTACGTGGTTATCAATATATTCTTATCCAACATATATTCTCAACATTCTTTGAAGTCCCATCTTTTGTGCATTGTGGTGGATCAATTGCAAAATATATCACACATCAAAACAATAGATGGAAGTGTTTGGTTCCTGACCGAAAACCAATTATAATGGGGAAAAGGTTAAATAACTTGTTGGCTTAATGTGAATAATATTACATCATGTAAAAATACATGTTCCCACATACATATATAAACCTTTGCTCTCATGATTATTGACTTCACAATTAATCATATGCGTTTAGCCATCATCTTTAACAAAAGCAACAACATTTGTCACATGTAGTTTGACACTTATTTCAATAATCATTAAGAAAATGGGAATCAAGATCACCACATTTATCAAAACCGATATGATAGTCTAGAGTAATGCGCTTGCTATCTTATCAGCTAAGCCACTTTCAAGCAAACTTCAGGTTGCGAATTTGATAACCATTTAGACGATGCATCGATTTTAGAACACTAAATGGTATCATGTTGGGATACACATACCCTTTTATCATTTCCATACCATATTAGAGATTTACACCCATATTAGTTGCTAAATAATTATCTTCCCCTTGAGAGAAAACATTGTATGTTTAATTACCATGAAGAATCTTCTGGTCCTTCAATATTTTTCACATCATCAGTGACACGGAATGGTCTAACCGGTCAAGCCAATTTATTGTAATTCATGATCCGAAAACGTCTAGTTTACGATCATATATTCTTTAGTTGTACTCGTGTTTGTCTAATACACGATAAGAAATACGAGAGAATATTTTATAACTATTTCAAACATTCTTGTTATACACACGTTTCCCATATCTTATTCTCGTATGATTACTCCCTTAATGTGCAACTTCTTGTGATCAATTTAATATTAACATGTTGACATTATTTACATGATGATCTTTACAATTTTGCTCATTCACCATGATCACGACTTTTATATCGAGCATGATCATTATCACATATTAACTTATTTGATCTCATTTACTTGAGCATCATAATAATTTCCTCAGTACCATGATCATGAACTTTACATTGATCATTATATCATCACATTCACTTCAAGGAATGGACTATAACTACATAACTTTCGTGGTATCATCAATACAATTTTCTTAATTATGTATATGATCACAACTTTTATACAACTCTTTATATCATCACATTTCCTTTGAATGAAGTACAACCATATCTTTATATCGATCAATAACGTCACGTTCACTTTAGGGAACGGATTATAACAACATAATTTTCATGGTTGCACCATTACAGTTTCCTGAGTTATGTACATGATCATGGCCTTTACACCAATCATTATGTCATCGCATTCACTTCAGGGAATGGATTAGAGCGACAACTTTCATATATTGTGGTTATTTCAAACCTTATATGTTCTTTGATAATCTTGCTACTTCAAGAGCATACATGAGATATGACACTGGAAGCTGTTTTAATCAACTGTGTAAATAATCTTCTCATCACATAACACTAATTGAGAATAAGTTTATATGACCGAATCATTACGATTTATCATTCTAAATTCTTACAAGCTTCCATAAATTTATAATAAATCTTAGAGAGTATGACAACTCAAGTGTCATATTATAAATGAATCTTTCACAATTAATGGTATAACTGTGTGATAATTTACCATAATGTTTTCTTTAAAACTGATAACATACTCGTTGCCATATTCCAATGATAACGCCTTTTGTTTTAATTCGTTCTACTAAAAATATTTATGATAATTATGATAAGTTTAATGATAATTAATATCTTGATTTATTACATTCAGTTTATTCTCATACATTACACAAATGTATGTTGTAACTTTAATTGAATGTAAGTTATATCAATTAAATAATTAAATGTATATAAAATGCAATAGAAAAAATAAAATAAAATAAGACCTAACCATAGGCAATATAAAATGTAAGTTCTCCAAACAAATAAAACACAACAAGACCCAAATATCCTTCATGAAAACAAAGCGAGATAAAACAATAAAATTGTCGTATTGAGTATTATAGGCGTGTTCAAAAGATTTGATGAAAGTGTCATGATTATCATAGGCGTGTTCAAAAGAGTTTGTTTACAACAACAATTTTATCAAGCTGTCATGATTGTCTAAATAAAGAATATAGGTACGTAAACTATAGTTTGGATTACACCCAAATTATATGACCTGGATATTATTCCTTTTTCAAATATGATTCTCGTTTTAACCCAAAATTGTATGAATTACAATATGGATTGTGTTGAGAGAGTGAACAAAAACAAAATAACTAGAACATGTAGACTTACCCTATGTAATATAATCTAACTCCAAAAGCAATTCGTGCTGATAACGTGTTGTAAAACAACAGCCTATTAGTAACCAACATACAAAATATTAGAATTATGAACAAAGATTAGATGAAGATATAGAGAGAGATAGAAAAGAGACATCTTATTCTTGAGTACATCATTACAATTACATGAAGCCTCTATTTATAGGGACTTAACATTAATTCAAAGATAATGACTAGATGGAGGTTTTGTATGTGGAGAGTCACCACATTAAGATGCATTCATAACAAAAATACATATGTAATTTATATGTAGTGTTTGTTATATATAGTATTAGAAAAATTGACGCAATTATATGGTTTAATTATCATAGCTAAAATAAAATATAGATATGTTTTTATGTTTTACGCATTTACTTGAAATTGATTATATAGTTAATGTGTCTATATTTGTATGCCGTTTCTTTGTACCTACATTAATTGATTATGTATATGTGTATTTTTTTTTAGGTGTTTGAAGAATATTGGTATGATTCTTTTCGCAGAAACTTGATGAAGTAATAGTACATAACGTCTTACGGAATCTTAATGCTAAATTGGGTTATCTACCATTAAGGATATGAGTCAATCTACAAAGTAGGTGTGAATTAGTGTTATTATAACAACTATAACTTATTAATTGGAACAAATGGAAGGAAAAAAAAACACTTGTTTAAGGAAAGAGATTTGGTGTTTGGTATGAGGGACTAAATGTCATACTATCTATATGAAAAATTCACAAGTATTGTGTTGATTCACTTTTAAGATTGACCATGGTTGGAATAATCTTAGTACATGAATTGTCATTGTATGAGGAAAGATAACAACCCAATGAGACACTAGTAGATAGTCACATGCCTTCATAAACGATATTGTAAAATGTAAAACATAAAATCAGAGTAATATTATCTTTAGTATATGCATAATTTTGTTATTTAGAAAAAAAAAACAGTATTTTTAAATGTTTATATATTACATGTACGTATAGTGAGATGTCCAAACATTTTACAACGGTTCATCTAACTAAATCACTCTTAGTATAATGATGTTTCTAACTCAAAGAATTGAACGTCTAACTTGTGTCTTTTTGTTGCCATGAATCCATGATGCAACGTTCTTCGTTGGATGCATTTAACTTTCGACATATGATACACTTGTCACTCCGAGTTGTTTTCCATGGTTTTTTAAAAAATATTTTCTTAGAATAACTAGTTAAGAAATATATAATGAGGTGGATATACGTGTAACCATTTACATAGTGTTTAAGTGTCAAAGCATGTAATGGATGTTAGTTACGCATTACATGCTAATATAACCCATTTACTTGGCCCGAATGTCTGTGTAAAAAACATGTACACATAAATAAACGTAAATACATCCACATAAGACCCACACATATACACGTGTGTCGTGTGTCGTGTGTCATCCATCTCATGCCTTCGATGCTTTTTGAACATGTGTATATATATAATTACAGGATTTGAAAACAAATAATGAAATGTTACAATTATGTCTTACACACGCACGTCTTTCATTCCCTACAAATTGATCGATGTAATCATTTATGCTTGCTTTTATAATCAATAATGTGGTCTCAAAAATACACCACTCTCAATTATCAAACGTAACTAACATTGTTATAAGCTCTTTAACAGAATTTTAAATTTCGAATTCAACAAGTTTCACGTCTTTTAGCCCCATATTCTTGGAGTTTGATGTTTTACAGTAATATTTAATTTACATATGTAAATAAAATAAATATTTTTTTTACAACTTTGCTCCTTCAAATAAAAAAATAGCTTATGCTAACATGGTCAAATTTTACTATCAACAAAAAATATTATAATTTCATTTAATCATTTTCATTATGCTTTTAAACATTTTTTGAATTATCCTATATATTGAATTGTGTAGCTTGATAAATAGTATCTTTATTAGGTGTTGAAATTAGAATCCAAACAATAAAAGATAAAGTAAATAACTGAATAAAAAATGAGAAATAATTTTGTTTGGATTCTAATTTCAACACCTAATAAAGATATTATTTATTGGGTATCAATCGTGTCGGGTTGATGGTTGACGGGTTTATAGGTTGCGGGTTGGCGGGTGGATGGTTGAAATGTGCAACCCCGAACCCGGCCCATATTATTATTCGTGTAAAATATTTCAACCCTAACCCGATCCAAATAAAATCCGAGTCAACTGAATACGACCTATTTAACCCATATTTTTAAATGAGTCATACATGTTCATGAGGTATAAGTGGGTTGTTGGTTTGTAAGCGGTTATCAATAAAATGTTTAATGGGAGTATATAAGTATGACAAATAAATAATATAGTGTGCCAAAAAATAACACAATTATAACTAACCAATGTAAATAGAAATGAAAAAAGAAACACAAAAAATATAATAGATTTTTTTTCTAAATACTTAAACGGGTTAACGGGTTCAACCCATTTTATAAATGCGTCAACCCGAACCCAACCCATTTTTAATGCGGGTCAACCCGAACCTGACCCGTTTTTTTAAACGGGTCGTGTTTACTTGACCCAATATATTTTTTTTTTTTCGTGTCGGGTTCGGGTCGGTTTTCGGGTCGTGTCAATAATTGCCGCCCCTACTATTTATCAAGCTACACAATTCAATATATAGGATAATTATTTCTCATTTTTTATTCAGTTATTTACTTTATCTTGTATAATGGAGTTAATAGTCAAGATCGTCTCTGGGTTTGGCCAGTTTTGCAGTTTTGCTATATCAGTCCAAAATCGATTCTTTTTACATCTAAGTCCTTCAATTTACATTTTGTTGCCAACTTTGTCCCTGAAACTAACCCAATTAAATAT
>JAUTDX010002019.1:0-30000 GCA_030844895.1 Ambrosia x helenae
TCCTTTTTATCAGTGTTTTTGAGAAATTTGAGTAGTGGTTTCATTGTAACCAAAGCCAAATTTCACATGACTTTTGGTCTGATGGTTGAGGAGCATCTAAAACCTTTGCATGATTCCACCCATTTTTCACACTCAACTTGGGTGATTCAAGCTCCTGTTTACAACTCTAATATTTTGTTATCATACTTTGGAGCTGGTTCCTTGGTTATGCTTGCTTCCATGTTTTAAACTGTTGATTTTCAGATTCTTTTTCAGTTAATTTTGATTTTAACTCTTTTGTCAGTTTTTCAAACTGAATTTCATCCTCTAAAACTTTCTTTCTAAGGTTTTCATTCACCTCTTTAATGTTTGCAAAAGCTATTACACATTTGTTTGAACATAAATCATTTAATATTTTAGGAGATACCTTAGCAGCATCCATCAATGCACAATCACACAAGCACTCATAATCATTTTCACTCCATGGATCTGAGAGATTCACAACCTTTTCTTCAGACTTTTCAACTGAAACAAATTGTATCAACACCATCATCAGTCATATTTTTAAACTCAGAAACCATTTCCTCATATTCAACTTCCCCAACAATTGTCTTCTAATGCCATGAAACAAAAAATTTCTGGTTCATTTTCAGATTTGGCAACAAGAGCAAGGTTCTCATCCGTTAACTCATCTAGTAAACTGCTACAATCAACAAAGCCTTGTGTGAAAAAGCTTTGTTGACTGGTCTCTACAGGAGCAGAGGGTGGAGTAGCAATTAGTGGCATTTGAGCCTGAGCAACAGGGGTTTGAACATATTAAATCTGTGGACCAGTGGTTTGGACATAATGAATAGGAATAGTGGATGAGGACTGTGCAAAGTGAGCAGTGTTTTGGACATTTGGTCCACGGGTACTTTCGGAAAACTGATAAGTGTGTTTCTGAGGCCTTTGATTTGGATAGGTAATCTAGGTGTTCCATTTTGACTCCTACATTCCCTAGCAAAATGACCCATTCTATGACATTTGTAACACTTAATTTTAGATTTATCCAACCCCACTTTTGACCCACTATGTAAAACCTGGATATCTTCTGCCAGATTTCTTATAGAAATTGTTAGTTCTAAACACTGAGCAGAGCCAGTTGGTGCAAAATGTCCATTTCTTCAAAGTCCAAGAGATCAAAGTATTGAAGGTCATTATACTCAAAAGACATGTTATCATATGCCTGGATATCACCACTTGCTGCAAAAGCATAATTGGGTGAATAAGAATCAGAGTTAAATCCAGTATCATGTCAATATAATGATCATAACTCTGATCCTTACTGCTACTAGGCACCTCATCCCTGACCCAAAAGTGTTGTATTCCCAAACACATAATCATCAGACACTTTTCCAGAATCCTGAAGCTTCATTTTTTGGCTAAGCTCTCTCTCATAAGTCAAGAGCTTACCATGAAGCTGAGTTAGAGATAAGTCTTTAAAACCAATTGAGTTTCTCATAACAATTGCAATAGTGTCCCATTTATCTCGTAGTGATCTTAAAAACCTATTGTTTAATGTTGATTTTTGGTAATTAGACCCACCAGTTTTAGTTCACTAATTAAGCAATTAAACCTCTTAATTGTTGAGTTAATTACTCTCCCTTCACATGACTGAATGTTTCATATTGTTGATTTAGAATTTCATGGTTGTTTTTAATAACCTCTTCAGTCCCACCGAATCGTTCTTTTAAAGCATCCCACAACTCCTTTGCACTGTTACAGTGTAACAACCCAGCATAGATATCATTTGGTAGAGCCATGGCCACAATACTGAAGGCTCTGGCATCTAACTCAATTTTCTGAAAATCCTGCTCGGAGTAGTCTTCAAGCTTCTTTGGTTCTGAACCTTGGGATCTTCGGTACTCTCGTACCATCTGAACATGTGGTCCAGAGATAACTGACTTCCAGCACCCAGTGTTTTGTTGAGCTAGAACATGGCTTATCCGACATAGCCAGATATTGTATTCAGATCTGACAAGGTTTGGTGGCTTGTTGCTCGTGCCAGTTTTGTGTGGATCATGATTGATTGAAGCCACTCTCTGATTGTTTATAAAACAAAGTGTGTTTAAAAAACTTCGAATGTAAATAAAACTTTTACTCTGTTTTCAATCGACAAACAAAATGATATCAATAAATTTGAGCTTGTCTATTTATATTAAATTGATTGATTAGATCGACCAAGCTCTGATACCAATTGTTAGGATCCGAGTTTGATTTGTTTTGAAGTTTAGTAAATGAAATAATAATGAAGATGAATAATAATGGAAAGTGCAGTGGAAATATAAACTTTAAATCATAACAAACAGGACAATTGTTTTTAAAACAAGTACTATCATAAGTCATCACAGATATCAGTACAACTTAAACAATCTCCCCCTCAGCCTGATCACTCACAGACTTTGTTTGTGCAAGAGAATGTTTTACAGTGATAAATAGAACATACAGGCACAGTTCTATTTATAGATAAACTAAAGCACTGATGACCTAAGGCTGACGTCACCTAAGACATTGACATCTAACAAAAATAACAACATAAAACATCTGCTCTAATACAACTACTATTACATTGAAAACTCTGAAGACTAAACCTTTGATGTCTAACAGCTGATGGAGTAAACTCTGTTTGCTTGAATCATCTGTTGGAGCCTAAGTGTTGTTAGCTCCAACAAACCTTGTATCTTCAGATCTTTGGCTCAACAACGTTTCTTCATCAGACTGTTGGTAGACAGTGGTTTCTTCAACAGACTTTTTAAGCAGCAGTTTGTACAGCAGTTGTTAGGGAACAACAGTTAGTCTCAACAGTCTATGGGAGGCTCTTTGTACGTAAAATACTGTTTTATTGATGATCAGATGTTTAGTATGTTTTGGCTTTTTCACGTCCTCGTGTTCTCCTCCAGGTCAGCAGACCCAACAGTGACAAAGTCCTTCAAGATACCTGCAGTCTCATCCTTAGAGTGTAAAAAGTAAGTCCATGTAAACCTAGAAAATCATCAACTATGACAAGATAAAATCTCTTTTTCCTTAGTCTCATGATTTTAACTGGGCCAAACAAGTCCCATGTGCAACAATTGAAGACACTGACTAGTTTTGGAACTCATCAATGGATTTGTAAGAGCTTTTATGTTGTTTGCCTTTTAAACAGGAAACACAATGTTCATCCACATTTATATTCTTTTGATGGAAGGCCTCTCAAAAGGCTTTGTTTGAGAGTGAGTTGATAGTTTGAAGGTTGGTATGACCCAATCTCCTATGCCACAATTCTGTCTCTTTTGATGAAGCAGCAAAAAAACAGACAGACATTTGCCATAGGGTTATCCATCAACATATCAACCACATACACATTGCCACTTCTATGAGCAACAAGTTGTGCTTTGCTCTCAGCTATAATGGTATCAATCTTTTATCCACTTTTGGCCCAATAATCTTACAAGTTTTCTTAGTGAAGCATGAGCCATAGCGTTTGTCACTTATTTGTGAAACAATAAGAAGATTAAATTTAAGATTATCAATAAGATTGACATTTTCAAACTTGAGTCTCCCAGCCTGAACAGTCCCAGAACCCAACACCTTACCTTTAGAATCATTACCAAAAGATATATCACCCCCTCCATGAGCAAGAAAGTCCAGAAGTAGGGCTCTACATCTTGTCATGTGCCTGGAGCCTCCACTGTCTACATACCATAAACTATCTAAGCAAGCGGAAGCTCCCTGCACATCAGTAGAGAATAAGTTTTGGTGAGTGTCCAAAGCCAAGTTGGCTTTGGATGGGTTCTCAGACCTTACAG
The DNA here is from genome assembly GCA_030844895.1 of Ambrosia x helenae. Classification (NCBI taxonomy): domain Eukaryota; kingdom Viridiplantae; phylum Streptophyta; class Magnoliopsida; order Asterales; family Asteraceae; genus Ambrosia; species Ambrosia x helenae. The sequence goes on from JAUTDX010002019.1 coordinate 3,807, forward strand.
GCTCAAGTTTAGGAGAATGATCAGTGGTTTGAACAAGTTTTTGAACCAAGCTCAACAACTGTTGTTGACCATTTGCTAGTGTTTGTATGTCAACACTTGGTGCAATAGATGTTTTACCTTTTCCAGTCATATGATAGTAACCATGAGGATGCATGTTCACTTTTGGTTTTGATGTCCTTTTTGGCTCTTCATAAACATGTGGCAGATGATGACAAGGTGGTTGTCCATGTCCTCTTGGAAAACTTGTTTGAGGGTGGAGCATCTGTTACTTGAACATCTCTGGGAGCAGAGTTTTCATTAAGATTTTTGACAACAGATGTTTGGACTGGTGTGAGGTCTGTTTGGGCTTTCCTTTTGAAGTATTAACCACTTGACTCCTTTGAGTTTTAACTTTATACTCTTATATTTTGACATCAAAATTTTTGAGATAAAGACACTCTTGGGTTTTATGATTCTTTTTACCACAGATTGAACAGTATGGTTTAGAATCACACACACTTGTTCCTTTGTTGATGTCATTTGCTTTTAGAAGAAAACAATTTTTAGTAACATGGTTCTTCTTTTCACAAAAATCACAAAACAAGTTTGAATCCTTTTCTTTCATCTTCCCTTCTTCCTTCTTCTTTTCAACAGATGTTTGAACATCTGCTAGAAGATCTGTTAAGGGAATGATTTTTGCCTATGGTGCCTTTTTCCAGTAAGGGTTTTAAAATTGACTAGTTTGAAGTTATCAAGAACATCACACTCATCTGACCAGGTTGGTTTAAACTGATGTTTTTCAATTTCATCAAATGATGAGGAACCTTCAAGTTTTTCAATAACGATTTTCTTGCCATTCGGTTCAGTGATTTTAATTTCTTGACCCTCCAAATTTGTTGGAATAACCTCAACCAACTTTGGTTTCTTATTGTCAGTGTTTTGAGAAATTTAAGCAGTGGTTTCATAATAACCAAAGCCAAAGCCAAATTTCACATGACTTTTGGTCTGTTGGTTGAGGAGCATCTCAAAACCTTTGCATGATTCCACCCATTTTTCACACTCAACTTGGTGGATTCAAGCTCCTGTTTACAACTCTAATATTTGGTTATCATAGTTGGGAGCTGGTCCTTGGTTATGCTTGCTTCATGTTTTAAACTGCTGATTTCAGATTGTTTTTCAGTTAATTTTGATTTTAACTCTTTTGTGAGTTTTTCAAACTGAATTTCATCCTCTAAATTTTTCTTTCTAAGGTTTTCATTCACCTCTTTAATGTTTGCAAAAGCTATCACACATTCGTTTGAACATAAATCATTTAAGATTTGAGGAGATACCTTAGCAGCAGCCATCAATGCACAATCACACTTGCACTCACAATCATTTTCACTCCATGGATCTGAGAGATTCACAACCTCTTCTTCAGACTCTTTAACTGAAACAATTGTTTCAACACCATCATCAGTCATATTTTCTAACTCAGAGACCACTTCCTCAGATTCAGCTTCTTCAACAATTGTCTCTAATGCCATTAAACAGAAGTTTTCTGGTTCATTTTCAGATTTGGCAACAAGAGCAAAGTTCTCATCTGTTAGCTCATCTGATAAACTACTCCAATCAACAAAGCCTTGTGTGAAAAATCTCTGTTGACTTTGTTGAATGGTCTCTGCAGGGGCAGAGGGTGGAGTAGCAGCTATTGGCATTTGAACCTGAGCAACAGGGGTTTGAACATATTGAATCTGTGGAACAGTGGTTTGGACATAGTGGACAGGAACAGTGGATGAGGACTGTGTAAAGTGAGTAGTGTTTTGCACATTTGGTCCAGGGGTATTTTGGGAAAATAGGTAAGTGTTTGTTTGAGGGCTTTGATTTGGACAGGTAATCATAGGTGTTCCATTTTGACTCCTAATTCCCTAGCAAAATGACTCATTCTGTGACATTTGTAACACTTAATTTTAGATTTATCCAACCCCACTTTTGACCCACCATGTAAACCTGGATATCTTCTGCCAATTTTCTTATAGAAATTATTAGTCCTTCCGTTTGACGAAAACCTTGAACGACCAATCGAGCTTTGTTCCTTACGATCACGCCTCTATCATCTTTCTTACACTTAAACATCCACTTTTTACCTATCTTCTTTCTATCCGGTGGTAGATCAGTCAAAGTCCACACTCCGAGCTTTTCAAATTGGTGAAGTTCTTGCTGCATCGCGTCCACCCATGATTCGTCATTCAATGTATCCTTGTATGTCCTAGGCTCAACCTGCGAAACATAAACAAGCAAACGACCAATCATTTGTTCACCTAACTTTTGAATTGCAGAATATAGGGCAAGGGCTCCAATGTTCTCTTTTGATGATGCACGCCTCAATTGTCCACATGTCAACACACTGCTTCCAGGATCACCAAGAACTTGTTCTAACGGATGAACCTTGTTAATCCGAGATTCCGGATGTACTGGAATAGAATCACCATTTGAACATTCAAATTCTCTACCATATCCAGATCATTACCCGCATTTGAAGTAGAAGGAATATCTGTTGAAACAGGTGGAATAGGGTTCACTGGAGGTGATACTGTAGGCTCAATCTAGACTGCTTCATTGGTTACTTCATCATCGTCTTCCGACTCAGAAGAATCAAACGTATCAGAAACATCTTGAAAAACTTCTTCTTCTATAGAATTCATCACATGAGCATTGGCATCATTAGAAAATGCTGCAGGAGGAGTTACGGTGATCGGACGCACTAACGGTGAAGTAACTGCGTTCTCACACTCGTAATAAAGTCGTAAAACAGCTTCTTCAACCAGCTTTCTAGATTGAATGACTCAAAAACTTCTTTGTAGTCAAACATCCAATCAGGTCCAATGCCAGGAGCATTCTAAATGTAACGCTGAATGTCTAAGTTTGCCCACTCTTCAACACATTTTGTTCTTTCGTTAAATACGCGTTTATTTGGTGTCGCGTATCCAACGAAGTAACCTTCTTCAGCTTTCGGATTAAGCATAGTGCGCGGCGCCCCGAATGGTTCTAGAATCTCCAAGTTCGGCTTGCCCCTGTTGAGTAGTGTTGGGTCTATTATAATGAGACTGACGCTATCAAATAGATATCAGTGATCCATATCGTGTTTTACTATTTAGGGCTGGGAACACTTGGGGTTCTCGATCATTTAAGGTGTTTGAGCCAAGAACTAGTTAGTTCTCGATTGGGCTTTGGCTTTGGGCTAGGCCATGTGGGCCAAACCTAGCATAGGACCTATATAATGTTTTATTTTGTTCATTTGTTAGGTTAGCAGTTTGGTTTTATCAAAGAACTCTCTTTGTATCAGACGGTTCCATTGAAACCGTATGCAATAGAGAAAGCTTAATCTTTGTTTCATCTTGTTTCTTGAATCACTGTCATCTTTGATTTCGCCATCGATTGATAGTTACTTGATATTGGGTTATTTAGGACTTACAATTGGTATTAGAGCCTGCGAAGTCTTTCTAAGGCTCGGTTTGATGTCATGGATTCAAGAACCGTATTTGGTTGTTAAAAACATGTTTGAAATCGATATTACTATGTGTCTTTGGTGTTTTTAATTGGTTTGATAATTCTTGGCAGATTCGAATCAGTGAAGAACACATAGAACAAGAGTGTTTTGGGTGCTTTGATCTTTATTTTGAAGATTTAGAGGTGTTGGAGAAGTTTTAGGAAAGTCTAGTAATATCAAATCTTTTGTCGTTTTAAGAGAATAATATCTCCTAGATTAAAGGAATTTGAGTTGATTGGTTTCCAGAGGTCTCGATGTTTTGAAGTTCTCTGAAAATTATTATATGAGAAAAACAAAATACAAGGCATTTAATTGTTTTCATTGGCTCTTGGAAATTCAACAAAAGGAATTCAGGTTTGCGTCATTAATTGGAAATGTGTTCACGGATACACACAAGAAAAAGGTTTATGGAAAACATCGAGAACGCATTAACAAGCATCCAAGCACGTCAAAAAGTCAAAATTAATTAATCAAGGTAGCACACACAGATGTCAAAATATCAAATTAGTTCTCGAAAATTTGTTAAGCAAGCAGGTACATAGCTGAATTAATTTAACCAGGCAGGTATGCTCCTCAATTAATTAAGCTAGCTACTAAGCAGGTGAAAGTTCACGATTATAAGTTCTCAAATTCGCTATTCAGGTTATCAGGTTCTCAAGATTAGTTCTCAGGTTCACATTTAGTTCTCGGATTCTGCAGCGCTCTCGGATTTTTACTGTTTTCGAGATCATAATCATTCTCGACTTTGCTTTGTTCTTGAAATCAGTCTAGTTTTCGGTTTTGGATTTCGGTTCTCATTTCGGACATTGTTTATCGAATTGAGCGGTGTTTTTGGTTTTTTTTTGTTTGGATTTATTATTTTTCTCAGTTTCCACAAGTTCTCAAAAATTTAAAGTGTTCTCGGGTTTCAAAGCTTGTTCTCGGATTTACAAGTGGTTCTCGGGTTTTTGCTTTGGTTCACGGATTTAGATTGGTTTCTAGGGAATTGTTTCTATTCTTGGAATTTTTTTGGATTTCCACACGGTTCTCGAACTGCTTATTGTTTCTCGAATTTTCATTGATTCTAGATTGGAAAATTGTTTTCGTGGGTCTCTGGGTTCATGATTTATCTTTAGTTCTCGACCTTGAAGATAGTTCATGGTTTTGGTCCTAGTAATGAATGCAACAAGCACACGAGTTCCCATGTTGATGTTGGGAGAGTCATTTGCAGAATGGAAATTTAGGTTCATTTAACATGTTAAAGAAAAGGACGCCAAAGTTTGGAGAGCTATTTGCAGAGGTCCTACCCCAATTACTTACGAAGAGAAGGGTGCTACACTACTTAAACCTGAATCTGAATATACAGATGAAGATTGGGACCAAGTCAAACTTGATGAAAAGGCTCTTAACACATTGACTATGGTTTTAGCGCTAGAAATCATCTCAAAATATAGAGAGATTAAATTTGCCAAAGATTTGTGGGATTCTTTTATTGAATTTTATGAATGAATTGATGACATGAAGCAGAGTCGAAGGGACATGTTGCGGCATAAGTTCAATCAGTTCAGTTGCATTCTTGGTGAAACCCTTGAAAATCAAATTGCAAGATTCGTATTTCTAGTAACTGAAATGAAGACTGCAAACATAAATTTGAACAATTCTGAGATAAATAAGAAGCTGTTAAATGCTCTTCCAAGGAGCTGGGATACGAATGTTGCCGTGATTAAGGAGACGGAGGATCTTCAACATCTCTCTCTGTCAGGACTCATCTCCATCATCAAAGCTTGTCATTCAGACGACAGGCAACAGTTGAAAATCATAATACTACTACTCAACCACGTTGCACACCTGCTACTGTTTCGACACCTGCTCCTGTTGTTCCAGTACCTGTTGAGTATCAAGTTCCTGTGCTAGTACGATATATAAAACATGCGTCACATGAGGTATTTTCTGATCTATGCTCTAATGCTTGTGCTGAAAAGGCTAAATATTACGTAGGATATAACTCTGAGTTAGTAAGAGAAAACAATGAGCTAAAAGGAAAGACTTCTTGTCTTAATAGCCGAACTTCAGCTTACAAACTTAGAGTAGAAGCCTTAGAAAATGATGTCGTTCAATACAATAATGATTTAAGCAATAAAACTTGCCTTGTAATGCATCAGAAGAAAATTATTGATGAAATTAGTGCTGAGCTAGATTCTTTAAAATCAAAATTTGAAAATTTCGATTTTCATTTTAGAAAATTTATTGTTCTAGTGAGCGTGTTGAGAAAATGATAAGTTCAAAACTCAAGTTTAGGGAAAACAATGGAGCTGGTATAGGTTTTGTAGAAATTGCACCTCCCTACAATCACAATTACCCCGGATTGCCTCTTTCAGATGAGGAAATAGAAAATGAGAAAAATATGGAATATGGGAAGGGGGTTAGTGGTTGAACCTGCAAAGAGTGTTCCCATAAAGATAACAGAACCAAAAGGGTTTGTGGTAGAGTCGGTTAAGTCTGAGCCAAATAAGATTTCTAAACCAAAAGGGCACAGGAAACAATCTAAGTATGTTGCTCCGCTTAATGATATTCGTATCACTAAGTTTGTTCAATCTGAAAGTAATGAAATGAGCAGTCATTTTATGTCTGAAATTAACAGTTCTGACAACGTGAATGATGACACATCTTCAATAAAATCTATATCTTCGATAGGATCAATTGAATCGATGTTGTTTAAAAGTATCTCAAAATCTATCAAATCTGACAGTTGCTCAAGCTCCTCTGTTGACTCGGAAATTTCAGATGAATCTGACTCGGAAAATGTTGTTGATTCAAAAACTGTTGGAACAAGGATCAGTAAAAGAAGTAACTGCGAATTTTACATGTGTGAATAATTCTAATGCTTCTACTTCATGTGCAGAAATAATTTTAGTAGAAGAGTGGACTGAAGAGAGGGATGAATGCATTGATTCCAATAATTCAAAAATAAAAACAGTTTCCGATTCCTTTGTTAAATGTGATGTTAGTGTGGGTTCTATTATAAAAAGCAATGAATCGACTATGTCTATTAGTTCAAAACTTGATGATGGATGTTTAAAACCCTCTAAGCTATCAAGCACTGCTTGTCCTTATGTGCCAAAGTTTCTCTTGAAACCAGCGGTAAACGGAACATCTAAGAAATATGTACCACCAAAACATGTTTTACAAAATGAAAAATGTTTTCGGAAAAATAGAAAAACATATATGTGCTAACTCTCATAAACAGGTTCAGGTCACACAAAGAAGGGCACAGAAACAACCAACTGCACAAAGAAAAATTTGCCCTCATGAATCTTCAGGAACTGCAAGCACTAACAGATCAAAGAGTGATGCATTTGCTAAACAAAGCAGAAAGTTTGAGGATAATTTGAGCAAATCATTTAACAGATCTTATCATTCACATATATCATCTGCTGTTGAATCGAATGAACCAGGATATGCTCCTTACATGAAGAAGCAGACGTGTTCCAATTGTGGAATTCCAGGTCACATTGCTTGCAATTGCGCACATCGTCCTTATGTGTCTTACTATTGACAACATCAGACGGTTACACCTAGGGATAACTACTACTCTAAGTCGATGAAGGTTTCTCAACCTAAGACAAAGAAAAATGTGAATCCAAAGGTTAAACCATCTGATGGTGACTGGATTGCTGCTAAGAACAAACAAAAGGTTGTTAAAAAACAAAAGCAGATTTCCAAATCTAAACAACCTGAAAAACCTAAGGTTACTACTTCAAAAGTAACAAACTGTTTGTTAAGCCTAGACAACTTTAGAAACCAAAAGCAGCAGCAATTCCAATTTAAAGGACATGTGTTTGAAAGAAGTGTCTTACATTGATGCTTCTGGACTGCCCAGGACCGCTATGGCCTGGGTACCGATATCTAATTAATCTCCTTTTTCATGCAGGGATAGCCAAGGAGGATTATCGACATCCATAGGTTTGTTGATAGTGGATGTTCCGAGCAGTTGATAGGAAACATCTCTATGTTACATTATGCTAAATATTTTAGCAAAGGGTACGCTTTCTTTGAAGGAGATAAGGGAGGTATGGTCAGAATTGCAGGTATCTTTAAATTTGATGCACAAATTTTAAAAAATGATTGATTGGTAGTTACTTTAAGAATGGTTTTAGAAAAGAACAAAAAGAGTTTTCTTATTTTTTGGTAAATTTTATACATAAAGTTTATTCTCTCGTTATTTATGCACAAATTGGTGGGGGGGGAGGGAGATAATCAAAGAAAATAAAAAATAGTGTTTCATTTGAGTTATGTACAAAATTTAGGGGCAGATGGAAGAGAAAATAAGAAAAATACAAAAACATGTGAAAAAGGAAAACTACAAAAAAGAGTTTTTGTTGTATTACTTGTGAAAAAGGCTGATACACTTAAGACCAATATTAAAATGGTTAGGCTTTGAGATGATGTGTCTGTAGACTTGGTCCTGACAACTAGAAATTGGCCGATCTAGTGACACACTTAAAGATAATGTATAGCCTGATTAGGAAACGTCACTTGGAATTGGTACATTTTTTATTTGAATGCTTGTGTGATGTCCCGATACACACTGTGTTCTAGGTCTGAAACTTTTTCTGAAAACTCGTGTATCTCCTTTGTTTTGTGTAAGCAAAGACCTGGGGATGCTAGGCAATGTCAGTTTCTGCTGCATCCAGATATATGCTGACCTAGCTGTACATTGTCGCGCTATAGATCAAGCACACCAAAATAGGCCAACAAGCCCAAAAAGATGCCAATGAGCACATCAAAAGAGGCCCTCTAGAGCCCAAAACACCAAAGCCTACATCGTTTGAGAAATCAAATTGATTTGTATATTGTACCATTCTATTTCTAAATGATGTGGTAGGGAAACTGCTTGCATGATAGAGTGTACCATATATACAATTCTAGGATTTGATTGTAACTTGCTTGAGTATCCATAGTTAATACACCAAAACATGATAAATTAGTCACAGACAGTCAAAAAAGAAGGTCTAAGGCAATAAGTTTAAGTGGACAAATATACTGGCAATTGCCTGGACCGACTGGAGTTGATCCGTGTTGATAAGTGTCCATGAGTCTAAATCACAGTGGTATTTTCCGCTACGAATAACAAAGTTTGGTTATTTTTATTTTTTTCTTATTGTTTTGCTTTTATTTTTTTTTATTTTAGTTTTGTTTTATAAAATCAACCATTCTTCAAGAATTGACCAATCATCCATAGTGAGAGAAATATAAATTTTTGAAAATTTTGTGTGAAAGTACTTGGAAGTATTAGGCGTTCATGATACTGGATCCTCTGTTATATTTAAATGTTTGTTTACAATGTTCTGATAATGTGCAGAATTCGATTTGAATCAAGAAATAGTGGTTGATGAAGAATGATGTATGATTTCCAGTTGCTGACAAGCATGAAGCACCGCAATGAGAAGATGTACCGTAGTCAGAAGAACTTGATGTGATTGCATATTCTGACAATGAAAGTACACTTGAAGAAGTACATGTGATCCTTCTTGAAAGACCAAGATTGAAAAAAGAAAGAGATATGAGAATCCTCCTGTCAATAGGGAGATCACAACAAATGCTGATGATGATCCAAGTGGGGATCTTACTCCCAAAAATGAAAAAGTGGCCCGAGTTTGAGAGTACAGAAAAGAAGACTTTCAACAAAAACAACACCAACACCCCAGCAATAATCTAGAGGGAGATCACAATGCTACCTTCAAGTTATGAAGACCATTTGATAGCATCAGTCTAGGGGGAGATCGTTGGGTCTATGATAATGAGACTGATGCTATCAAATAGATATCAGTGATCCATATCGTGTTTTACTATTTAGAGCTGAGAACACTTGGGGTTCTTGGTCATCTAAGGTGTTTGAGCCAAGAACTAGTTAGTTCTCAATTGGGCTTAGGCTTTGGGCTAGGCCATGTAGGCCAAACCTAGCATAGGACCTATATAATATTTTATTATGTTCATGTGTTAGGTTAGCGATTTGGTTTTATCAAAGAACTCTCTTTGATTCCGCCATCGATTGATAGTTACTTGATATTGGGTTGTTTGGGACTTACAAGTAGTTCATAAGAAGTCTTTGCAAACTTCTTCATAGTCAACACATGATTCAGAGTATAACAAGCTGTGTGAACTGCTTCGTTCCAGTAACCGGAAGATTAGAATCTGCAAGCATTGTTCTAGCTGCTTCGATTAGAGTCCTATTTTTCTGTTCTGCAACACCATTCTATTGTGGAGTATATGGTGCACTGTATTCATGATGAATTCCTTTTTCCTCACATATTGCATCCATCATAGAATTCTTGAACTTCGTCCCGTTATCACTTCGGATTCTCTTGATCTTCAATCCATGTACATTCTCCAAATGGGTAAATAGAATCTTCAGAGTATTGAACGTTTCGCTCTTGTGTTGCATGCACATCACCCACGAAAATCGAGGATTGTCGTCAGTCACCACAAGACAGTATAGATCTCCATTAATACTTTTACGCTTCACTTGTCCAAAAAGGTCCATATGTAGGCGTTCAAGTGGAATACTAACATAGTTAACTTTGTTGGGTCCGTGGGAATGTTTGTGCTGTTTTCCATTCTTATAACTTACACATTTGTCATTCAAATGAAAGTGTTTCACATTCACGCCTTCAACTAGCCCATTTTTAACCAAGATATTCATTTTTCTCAAGTGAATATGCCCCATTCTTCTATGCCACATAATGGATTCTTTTTCAGTGGCCTTAGATAGAAAACAAGTCACTTTGCCCTGAGTTGTTGTGGCTTTGCTCATGTCGAGAATGTACAAATTGTTTACTCTCGGAGCCTTCAACATAATCCATTCCTTTGGTATTTTAAAGCCCGGTTTTAGGATGTAACACGATTTGTCATCAAAATGTACTAAGAACTTCTTATCACAGATTTGACTCACACTCAACAAATTATAATCAATCTGTTTTACATACGAAATTTTCTCAAAGCTCGCAATCCCATTGCTTACACTCCCTTCCATTGTAATATACCCGCCTTTCTTTCCAGCAAATGCAACATAACCTCCATTAATATTCTTGATGTCAAACAGGAGCGTCGTATCACCAGTCATGTGCCCGGAAGCTCCACTGTCAACAATCCAAAGACTGCTAATAGGGACAACTGGAACTCCCTGCACCAATCAACAATTGATTAGTTTTTACGAGGGATCCAAGCCTTTGTGGTCTTGGGTCTTTGAGTATCAGTATTAGAATCATTTAATGAACCATTTTTCTCAACCATATTTGTTTAACAAAACTTTGTTTTTCTTTCACCGTCTAATTTGAAGTCGAGCTCGAAGCACCTGAAGAACCCTTAGGTATCCAAGATTGTTCCGATCGTTTCAAAATTCTAATTTGAGTTTGAAATATGGGTTTAACATCTTCAATTTTCTTAGAAACGACTCATGGAGGAACATTCTTAGATACCTTATCTGATTTAACAGACGAAGGTCCAGCAGCTAACTTGACATATGTGTTAGTTTTAGTTTTAAAATAAATATCATTTCCTTATAAATTTAAAACTCAATTATGTTTTAGTAAAAAATATTTTTTTCCCAAACCAATGTTTTTGATGATTAAACTTCGAGTTTTTTGCACCAAAAAATGATATCTTTTTATTTAGTAAAACTAACATATCAGTATATTTAACTAGTGGATCTTTGTGTGTTTTTTATGTGATTTTGGGTTTCAAACTATGTGTAAGGTTAGTGTCATGAAAAGTCATGTGTCGTTTTAGCTGTGCCGCAAGGAGTATTGGTCACGACTTTCGAAAGGTATAGAGGGAAAGTCCTTTAGTAGGTGATACGTTGTGTTAGTACGGGTAGAACCCGAGTCTATGGGAACATGATCTGTAGAGAAAATTGATCATGCATTTAGGTCTGTGAATGATTCTATTCCTTCTACTTGATGTGAAGGCCAAATGATAGTATTAGGATGATGTAGATGATTCTATTGATAATCTAATATGAAAACTTAAATCATTTTCATCTGCTTCTTTAATTTCTATAATTGCTGACTGTGTGATCCTACCTATGTCCCCTCCCGTAAAAGAAAGGTATGGTAAAGAATGGTGTGTTGACTTTCAAGGACGTGAACTACATTTCTGAATAGAGTCATAGTTTGTTGAGTGTTTCTCAGATCTGTGATAAAAGTTTCTTAGTCCACTTGACAAATACATAATGCCTAATTTTATAAGCAGGACTGGTACTACCTGAGGATTGGATTATGATAAGGTCAGAGAGGAGAGGAAATGCATATGTTATGGATATGAATAAAAACCATCAAATGAGATAACATGCTTATTTTTAAAAATCTTAACGCCCGATGCTGTTTGGAATCACGTCACCTGTCTGGGTCAAGACCAGACCCAGACCGGCCTTTCAGTTTATTATAAAATCAATATTGTGTGTATATATATACATATATGTATATATGTATTTCACAAAGATTAATAATCAATATTAATATATAATTAGGTAGAAGCGTGATTAACAATATATATATATATATATCAAACCGAATCGACATCCCAATCCAGTGATCCAAATACAAATATAAACATATAATATATAACAAAACCATAGGGCATTCAAAATTCGTTACCACGAAGAAACACCAAAAGACCCGCTTGATGGATTAACGAACGCTCCGCTAATAAGCACAATAACAAATTTCAAAAATCACCCGAACACACCCGATGTAGATCCAATCTAACACGAAACACGATGCACCAAAAACAAGGCATCCAAGGAGACGAGGCACGCAGTCCGAAGCAAGCCGGCACGTGGGATGATGACGCGTCGAAGGGAGCTGGCCCGAGGGGTGGCGCGTAGGTGGTGGTTGACGGTGGTGGGGGTCGTGGAGGTGGCGGCGGATTCCAGTGGTTGTGGTGTTTTGTTTTGTTTTGATTTGATTTGATTTGATTGAAACTTATTCAAAACACTTTGGCGACTCAAGATTAGATTAGGGTTTAGAGTTTAATGTGATTATATAATAATCACATGTACAGTTTAATCTCCAAAGTGTTGGCTTTCTCCCTAAGGAGTTTGCCGTGATTAATTAATATTTAATTAGTCTCCACCTTTTAGTTTTATATAATTAACGTTTAATCATAAAACTTTATATTTAAACCCTTTAAACAACAAACACCATCAATAAAGTCCACTTCCACGATCATCGTTCAATGATAATTATCAAATCACCTTTAATATCGAACAACGAGTATTTGATCATTCAACGCCATAATTTTTCGACAATAATTATTCTATCGTCCAATGCTTTAAGCGATCTAATTAACTAATTTGTATAATACACAATTTGAAAGATAACAAAGTAGAAATACATTATATGATTATGTCATATGTTGCTCAAAGACAATAATACATCAACATAAAAAATAACAAATATATTTATGTAAAAATATGAAGTCAAAAGATGAAGGTTTGAACAAAAATTATTATAAACTTATATTGTTTTACTCTAAAATCAAACGATATAAAGCAATTTGCTAAAAATAATAACCATAAATAAATAAACAAAATAGTGGTAAAAGGAAATAAATATACTAACATAGTTATTAACATAAATATAACTCGTAAAAAGCTGGAATAATCAGTTAAGTATTTAACTTGATGTAAACAAAAAAAAAGCAAAATAAACTGCTAAAATTGTTGAATTTGATATGAAGCGATCATACGTTCTCCTTAAGTGACCTAAGAAGAAGATGAAGTTGGAATGTATATGTTCAAACATTTGTTAGAAATCAAAATGTGATTTTTTTATAAATAAAAATGTTGAGTGCATAAATTAGGATAAAAATTGAATTTCTTTAAAAATGTCGTAACCTTCATTTAAGTGTTCCTAGAATTTATTTGATTTTAAAGATTAAAATTTTAAAATTAAGATTCCCATTTAAGTTTGATATTAACCATATTTATTAAAAATCAATCAATTTAAATTACGTATATTGAATTTTAAATTACCTAAATGAAGGTAATTTGGTAAATTAATTGATAATTTAAGTTTTTGTTGATTTTGATAGTTTTATCTAATTAAATAAATTTAAGTATGGAATAAAGATTTGAAATTATAATCCTAAAAGTTACTTGATACTTTAATTTTATAGAAAGATCCAAGTTTAAATCCATTAAAAAAAAACTCAAATGAGAGGGAAAAGAGGAGGGCAAAAAGTAGGCATATCCTCATTAAGGGAAACCTGGTACACAATGAGCTTTGTTTATTAATAGTTATAGATTATAGATTACAATAATCGGTCACATCAGTACACTAAAATACGCATTATCATGTAGGGTTTTGCTTGAGGAGAGGCAAACAAAAAAAACACAATTGTATGCATCTTTTTTTTCAAATGTGATTTATTCTGCATCATAGAGAAACCCACAAACAAAGAAGAAAAATCCGAACCAAAATCGTGGGGTTTTAGTTCTGAGACACCAATTAAAAAAAATTGCTACCAGCAAACAAAAAAAATTGTAAAATAAGGATGTGTGGCTTAGATCTGAGAAAAGAAAATCCAGTTGATGGTTTGAACGAGACCCAGTTAGCTTTGGTTTACTTGATATCAGTCTGCTATTTTAGATCGCATTTTGATACTATTTAAAATGGAATGTCGACGCATGTGCAATTGGTAACCTGGCGACCGCTGAAAAACAAACTATGAAAAGTATCATTCGGGATCCTACCAAAATTCTTATGGTGTTATTATTCACGGATTGCAATCGATAAGTCGTTAGTAAGCACTTCTCCCGCGTAAGGCGATGGATTACCAACTGTAAAATTTTAATTACATCACCAATTTTTCTTTTCCTTTCTTTTTAACTTAACTAGTTTCTGTTACAAGTTCCCTCGGTTGTTATTAATGGATACTAATTCTTAGAGATACTCCTTTTTCTACCAATGTAGAGTTTAAAAAAATGTACCTAGCAATTTGAAACTCTAATTCATCCCTGCATTTGTAAAACTAAGTATACCAAAAAGAAATAAAGGTGTATATAAAATAATATTCACATTCAATATTTTTCGTGTTTATAATTACAATACAAACACATGATCAAACAATAAGTTCGACTATAGTGAAAAGAATAAGACCAACCTATACAGGGACAAAAACCAAATCAAATCTCCCAACTATTATACACACCACAACACAGTATGCATCCTAAAACACACTCAAGCCAGTTACATTACCACAAAACATGAACAAATAACCACCCAACCCCCACAAAAATTTAAATAGAAACAAATGAAATAAATAATAATAATAATAAATACTTAAAAAAAGACAAATACTTGTACCATTTCATGGTCTTCATGTTTTCAGTTGTTCATTCTAGATCAAGCCTTCTCCTCTTCTTTGGATTCCGGAGCTTTAGGAGTTGTGCTTTTATTCCCTGTGAATGCCTTCTTTGCTCTTATGAAGGATTTCTTCACCTTCCCCATAAGGCCATATGATTGCTTTGGAGTTTCTTCTTTAGGAGTATTCTCTGATTTGGTTTCATCCACTGTTTTCTCATCTTTTGCTTCAGTTTTCACAGGCTCCAGTGCAGGTTTCTCAGCATCTGCTGTTCCATTTTCTTTTGCTTCAATGGGTTCCACAGGCTTATCTTCTTTGGTTTCTTCTTTCACATTTTCGGGAACCGCGTCTTCTACCTTTTTAGCTTCAGATTTAGGTTCCTCAATCTTTATAGGTTCAACTTCTTTAGCAACTTGTTCAGTAAGAATAGGTTTTGCTTCAACTTCGTCTTTCGATTCAACGGTTTCCTTAGAATCTTTCGCACATTCTTCTTTCTTTTCTTCAGCCTTAGCCTCTTTGTTTGGCACAACAATTTCATCCTGTGGGACTGACTGTTTTGCTTCAACTGTTGGATGATCATTCTCTTTTTTCTTCTATGGCGGCCTCTTTGTTTGTCATCGCAATCTCGTCCAGAGGGACAGACTCTTTTGCTTCAACTGCTGGATGATCATTCACTTCTTTTCTTCAACCGCAACCTCTTTGTTTATTATCGCAATCTCATCCAAAGGGACAGACTCTTTTGCTTCAACCACCGGATGATCATTCTCTTTCTTTTCTGCAATCGCTGCCTCTTTGTTTATTATCGCAATCTCATCCAATGGGACAGACTCTTTTGCTTCTAACACCGGATGATCATTCTCTTTCTTTTCTTCAATTGCAGCCTCTTTGTTTATCTTCGCAGTCTCGTCCAAAGGGACAACCTCTTTTGCTTCAACTACTGGATGCTCATCTTCTTTCTTTACTTCAACTTGTTCATCACCATTTTCTTTTCAGCAATCTCAGCCACTGCTTCCGCAACTTGTTCAATGCCTTTAGTCGTTATCTCCTCTTGCGAGTTTTTCAACTTTGACCTCCTCGATCTTTTCATTGGGCACCTTAATTGCGGGTTCTTTCTCAATCTTTTCAACAACTTCTGATTCAACTAAAGGAACCTCAGTTGTTGGCTTCACTTCTTCGACCTTCACCGCTTCACTTTCGGGCTTCTTCTCTTCTGTCACAACTTCAGGCAGTTTTGTTTCCTTATCCAAAGCCATTGCTTCAGTTTTTATGATTTCCTCTTCGACTTTAACGGACTCGGTTTCGGTTTTCTTTTTCTTCTATTTCAACTGCAGGCAATTCAGTTGTTGGTGCTTCTTGTTCCTCAGCTTTCTTTACTTCTTCAATATTAGTAGGTTCTGGTTTCTTCTCCTCGATTGTTTCTTCAATTACACATGAGCATCCTCAACGTTAGGCTTTGATGAATCCTTCACTTCGTCTGTTGGTTTAGTTTCTTGGACCACCTCCTTTACTTCCTACAATACATTTAAAAATCTGTCTTTATAATCCATTTTGTCTTTAGTATATTTCTTTTTTTTTTAACTGCTACTGTAGTTATCCTACAATATATTTTTAGTGCGACTAGGTATCGCATATAAACAAGAAATTTGATGATTTTTAAAATAAAAGGGTACGAACACAGGGAGCTACGTTTAATAAAGATACGGTCGTAATCTGAAAGAAAAACATAAGTTCAAACACTTGAACATTCGTGTCAGATGTTTCGGTTTGTTTCCCACACTGATTGAGTTGGATAACTAGTCAACGTGGATTCTACTAAAACCAACTTATTTTTTTTATTTTTTTAATAATAAAAACGAAACCCTGAACTTAAAGGTTTTAGTTTTTTTTTTTCTAATTATATGATATATCTAAAAACTTCCTTATATGTCAATTACATTTTGATATTTCGATGGAACCTATTAAGAGATTAAAATCATTTTTTTAATTAATGTTTGTCGTTCATTTCAACTTATGGACCACTAAATAATCAACACCTATTTATATGAGAATTTATATTTATGATAAAAAAAGTTCAAAACAATTATTCACATAACTTAAAAGGCAATTCTAGTTTCTTCGAATATCATATAAATCGGATTCATAGACAATCCAATAACTATTAACAGGGTCCGGAAACTTTGAGATGTAGATAAACGTTACCGAGACGTTTTTCTAAGAGACCCCAACACCAAACAAATAGCTGAAAAACAAACAAAACTAAATATAGAGAAATAGGAAACTACCAAATAGAAGGAAGTGGCGAAGGAGTAACAAGTGCAAATTTAAATAATCAAGACATGATACAAAACAAAACAATTAGTAACAAAGCATATACAAAGTCCATCTAAAACGTATGGATATCTAAGTCTGTAATCCAATGCTACTACACATCTGTACTATAACCTAAAAGTCCTTATCCTTAATCATACGTCTCAATGAGTTTCTATGTTAGAAAGAACCATAAACATTGCGACATGTGCATCAAAAGGGAGAGCCAATAGAAAATTGACTAGCCCTTAATGGGTGTTTTGAAGAAACGGATTATGGGCCCCTAAACTCCAACCAAACATCAATTTGTGTATTTTATTAATTTAATTTATGTAATCATTTTTTAGTTAAAACACTACACTTTTGAAATAGGGTAGTTTAGTTAAAGTCTCACTTGGTAAATTATTCTTTTGTACTTTTTAGTAAAACCATCACACATATAATAATCAAAAACTAAACCCACTCAAGATCAATCATATCAAAGCACATATCATCAAGAACACAAAACATGAAAGCATGAGTTAATCCAATATTTAGTTTATAGATCCTTACTAGCATCCTGATTCCTGAAGTTGATTCGAAAGAATGAACTTTTGTTATGGTGAATTCACAAGACCAATTTACATGGTAAGCATATATAGCAACTTGTTATCGACACGAAGATGATTCTAAAGAACGAAGTTTTGTTATGGTGAATTCACATGACATATTTACATAAGCATAAATAGCAACTTCTTATCGACGGGAAAACTAAACTTTCTACTTGGTTTCACTTTACATGAAGTTCTATAATACAATCAATTAATTGAAGCCAAGGCCACCCAAGATCGGTCTTATTAAACACATGTCATCAATAACACAATCAAGAAAACAAGGTGTCATATGAATAAGAATTTGTACCTCGTGGATGGCAGCATGATCAGAGACACTAACTTCAGTAGCCATAAGTGAAGGTGAAAGAAGATAGTTTAATTTGGTTTAGAGAAAGAAGAAATTAGAAAGAAAAGGGAATGATAGTTGTCAAAAAAGTAGAAAGTAGCTAGTGAAAGAATGTATATGTGAAGAAGAACCACAAATATGATGTGCTTAAAAGGAAAGGAGTTTTATGGAGGGAGTGACTGGCATTCACATGATGGTTATCTGTCAATTATGGGTGAGTTGGACTCCTTAAAATTAATAATGTAAAGTTGGGGGGAAAAGATATAAATAATGAGATGTAGTTGTCAAAAAGGCAAAGTGACAAGCTTTCCTAGGACCATTTCATTTAACGGCTTTATTTTCCTTTGGTTGTCTACTAGTTACCAACAAATTATTTCATATTCAATCAAAACCAAATTGTATCAAAATGAATTAGAAAAATTTTAATTATTTTTTTATGTTTAAATAATGATTATCATAAATATGATTGTGATTATGTTTTGGATTTTAGTTTAATATTTATATAATTATTTTTATTATAATAATGTGACATTTCTAACATTAAGATTATTGAAGCTATAATCATAATTGACTTCATTAGTGACTGATTGCTATCTTTTTTAACAAATACAATATACTATACGAATTTAAGACAAATGTTTCACAGGCTATATTTTCAACATGGTACCATTAATAAATGCTTGTGGCACCAACTTTTGAAAATTAAATTGATTTATAGATTTCACTTGAAGGATATTGTGCTTATCTTGCATGTAGAACTTGTATTAGCTGAACATATATAGATGCTTTATTTGTTAGGAGAGAGAAATGAATTTCTAGCTTTATCTAGAGAGATCAGTTATTACTAAGGTTTTTATAATTACCGATATTTATAAGTGGATTTATATACACGTCATGACAATTGACTCAAAAAGGATTTTAAGTTTGGGAAAATCACGAAAATAGCCGTGACCAAATGGCTTTTACCAAATAGCCACCTCTTGTGTCTTGGAGGTGGCTACCAGGGTTCTGAGGATTTCCGAGACGTCTTCCGTTTTTAAACAACCACAGCACGACACATGTTCAAAAAATAATAAAAAAGTAAAATAAAGCTGCACCTACTTGTCTCTTGTCCCTCTCTACTCTCTCTCTCTCTCCTCTCTCTCCTCTCTCTTTCTCTCTCTCTCTCTCGTGACTTTCAATTGAAACACAAATAGTTGTTCAGAAGATTTACTTCCACCTGTTTTCAATTGAAACACAAGATTTTGGTTTCTCCGGTCAGAAGATTTACTCCAATGCTGCTGCTGGAGATTGTTCGTCTCCGGCGTTCAGGCGATTTTAAACATCATGAGCATATTTCTTACCGGAGATATGCTCGTCTTCGGCGTTTAGGCGATGCTCCGGCAGCCGCAACCACACAACCACAACTCACCTCCCCTATAAGGCAGAAACTCTAACAGCAGCACATTACACGTAGCCGGAACCATCTGACGAGGCGTCTCGGTCACCCATACACGTAGTGTTTAAGAAGACGGTGGTTGCGTTTAAAATATCGTGGTTGCGTTTAAACATGTTTATGGTTGCGTTTAACATGGTTTATGGTTGCGTTTAACATGGTTGTGGTTGCGTTTAACATGGTTTATGGTTGCGTTTAACATGGTTGTGGTTGCTTTAACAGCGAAGGCGTCGCCGGAGAGAGAGTAGAGAGGGGGTTAATCTTGATGTGTTGAGTAAAATTCGGATAGTCGGTTACGGTTAGGCAAAATAGAAATGGTCAGCAGAAGAAATGGTCTCTATAATTGGATGCTAGAGTTTGTTGGCGTGAAAGCTGGAGACGGTGGGATTGTTTACTAATAGGGATAGATTTGACTAATTTAATATGCAATAGAAACTCCTGATATTGAGTAAGTTTTCTTGAATTGTTAATATTTCAGAGGATTATTATTATTATATAATATGCAATAGAAACGGTGGGATTGTTTGAATCAACCGAGGGTGTGGTGTGGAGAGAGAGAGAGAGAGGAGAGAGAGAAAAGAGAGAGAGAGAGAGTAGAGAGGGACAAGAGAGAGAATGTGCAGCTTTAAGGAAGCGTCTTGGAGGGTCTCAGAACCTGGGAGCCACCTCCAAGAGCTAGAGAGGATTTTTGGGACACGTGGCCACATGTTAGTGGCTCTTTTTCTCCAAGGTCATGGGAATCGGTTAAGGTGCCTTGGGAAAGGGGAACGGTCTCACAGAGACGGTTCCACTGGCTAGTTTGGTAAAAACCCTTTGTCAACGGCTATTTTCGTGATTTTCCCTTTAAGTTTTGTTCATGAATGTAGACCAACTCTTGGTACCACTCAGGACTGCTCTCCCTTTCCTTCCGTCTTCTAGCCAACAACTATATTATTAGCTACTTTCTATTTTTTGAGGTGCTAGGTTCAATCTTATTCCCACTGTGTTTTACTGATTTTCCACAGTCGGCCTTCGGTGGGTTAGGGGTCAGGTTTTCCACGGAGCTAGTGGCTTGGTGGGTTCTGGTTACCCAACGCTATCTGTGGGCGGGGCACCTAAGACGTGTCTTCACTCAGGGACGTATGGGTACTTTTTAATCAATTGGTGGGTACCCCAGGTAATCGAGATATCGTTTGTTGGCAGTTAAAAAAAAGAGCGGGCATTTTATTTTAGTTCGCTGGGTTTTTTTAATTAAATCATTCCTCTTGATTGGTTTAGATTTGTTAGAAGGTTAGGGTTCCCATTATAGACCAATATATTCTTAAACATTAAATAATATGCATAACAATCCATTAATATTAATATGCATCAATATCATATATAATATTGACACGATATATGAGAGAACACCATCACATAACATAAAACATTATCATCACAGCCAAATTATACGGTAGTAGGAACAAAAGAAGAAAACGTACCTCCTAATATTTATCGGAGAAAGTATGGTATTAATGGACTCATTTTTTATTATATAATTACAAATCTGTTTTGTTGTGGTTTAGGATGGTGTTTTATATGTTCATTTGTAGGGTAAACGTGTTTATGGTTTGAAACTAACGGTGAAGCAGAAAATTAGATGGGTTTTAAACGAACACCATTCCTCTAAAAAAGGACAATCACACTTTCTAATTATTGTACATTGCGAATGAGGAAACAAGTTACATATTTTTCGGAAACTTTAATATAGTGAATAAATATTAAGCATTATTTATTTTAGTTCCGTTATTCTTTTTTAAGTGAACTCGTTAAAAACGCGGAATGCTCTCAAAATAAGGACTGTCGCACACCAATTACAACCTATACATAGGGTTCAAAGCCTAATATTTCCAAATCAACTTCTTAAATCTAGAGCAAGTCCTAATTCAAAGAAAAGACAAAGACTTAATCTTTGCCACAACCTCGGCTACTTTCGCCTCTTTTCAAAAGTCATGTTTTTTTTTTTGAAAATCGACTTTCATTAAAACAAACACCATCGACGACTATCACCAAGACGGAGACAGACGCCGAAAGCCAAAATCACAATACATAATCACGTTACATCAAAAAGACACCAACTATTCCAATCCACAACCCCTAGCTTAGATCTATTTTTGTACCAAAGAAAACCCAACGATTTTATATCCGCAACTATCTCCACCACCTTCGTATCCTTGCCAGAAAAAATCTTTTCATTCCTAGCACGCCAAATCCTCCAACAAGTAATGATAACAATGCCATGAATAATCGATCTTTTATTCCCCGTCACACCACTCACCTTATGCACTTCCACCAAATCGTTGACGTGGAAAACAAAAGGCCTAGGGATATTGCACCAAGAGGCTATCGCATTCCAAACGCCCATCGAAGTGATACACCGGTTAACAAGTGCTCAAGCGATTCTTCGTTACTCTCACATAAAATGCACATATGGTCGCCACACTGAATATGACGTCTAGCCAAAGCTTCTTTGGTTGGTAGACGATCCAAAACGCTCTCCACATAAAAAATATTACATTTTTTGGAACCCAATCACTCCATTGAAACTCAAAAACCCCAGCACCATCATTGGACCGAACCATCCATTTTTTTGATCGACGAAACCTCAAACTCTACGCTACTACCAACCGCCCAAGACCAAGAATCTTCACGATCAACCATAACTACCCCTTCAAGCATGTCTTCCAACTCTCGCTTCTCGATCAACTCCTGTTGAGTACTAGGAGCTCTAAGCCAATCCCAAACAATGCGCCGTAAAGAACCAATAACCACCATGCGATCCACTAACAAGATGTTTTTATGTTTGTCTAACGCATACAATGCCGGAATTTATCCAGCAACAGCTCCGAACCTAACCACAAATCCAACCAAAACCGAATATGACGACCATTCCCAACTGTGGCCCGAATCACTCTATTGAAACCCACACCATCAACCTTGAACTTATTCCAAAACATAATGCAATTCTTCCAAACCCCGGGAACCCCATTATTAACTGGAGCAAGCCCCCAAGCTCTCGAGGACCCGTGAATAGACAAGATTACACGTCTCCACATCGCTTGATGATCATTAAGAAATCTCCCAAGCCACTTAGAAATCAACGCTTGATTATTAATCTCTAAAGATGCGATCCCTAAACCCCCTTCTTTTATAGGTTTTGTAACTATCTCCCACGCTACCCATGACATCTTCCTCACTTCATCCGAACCACCCCATAAAACCTTCTCATCAAAGCTTCCAAATCGTTAATAACCTTCTTTGGGGCCTTAAAAAGCAAAAAATAATATGTGGGGAGACTATCCAACACCGATTTAATAAGAGTTAACCGCCCGGCAATAGATAAAGAATTAACCTTCCATTTAGAAAGTCTCTTCTTGAACTTGGACACAACCGGCTCCCAATTAGCCACCCTATTCATGTTAGCGCCAACCATAATCCCAAGATAAGAAAATGGAATTCTACCCGCCTTACATCCCATACTCCCAGCTTGGCTATCGACCTCACCATCTTCTACACCAACACCAAATAGCACTTACTTATGAAGATTAATCTTAAGCCCCGAACATAAGTAAAAGATGCGGAGAATACGTTTCAAGTTATCAAAATTAAAAGAAGACCACTCTCCCATAATCATCGCATCATCCGCATATAAAAGATGGGATAACTTTGGACCATCATTAGGAAGAATAATACCATGAAACGCACCTATATCACAAGCTTGCTTCATCATACCTGAAAAAGCCTCCAGCAGAATAATAAAGAGAAAAGGAGAAAGCGGGTCACCTTGACGAATGCCTTTTGACACCCAAACTCGAACGTGGGGGAACCATTAACTAGAACTGAAGCTCCAGTCGCCAACAAAATACCACGAATCCAATCGCACCAATCCAAGGGAAACCCCATCTGAGCAAGAACCGACAACAAGAACTCCCAATAAACATTATCATAGGCTTTGTCGAAGTCAATCTTGAACATGAAAATTCTTCTCTCCCTGTTCTTAGCCCACGCTATAACCTCATTAGCCACCAAAGGGCCATCAAGAATATATCTCCCGGAAAGGAAAGCCGACTGATGCTCTGACACAACTTTGTTCATAACAGTTTTCAACCGGTTCACTAACACCTTCGACACAGTCTTTAAAATACACCCAATGAGACTTATCGGCCTAAAGTCACCCAAAGAAGACGGATTATTTACCTTAGGTATCAAAGTGATAAAAGAAGACCCAACTCCCGGACAGAATCTTTTGGACCTATGAAAATGGCCGAGAACATCCACGAAATCCTTCTCGAAAAGCTCCCAAAAGAACCGAATGAACCTAAAATTGAATCCATCCGGACTAGGAGCTTTGTCGCTACCGCATTCAAATACCGCTTTCTTGATCTCACTCGTGGAAAAATCGCAAATCAACGAGTCCGCCTCCGCCAGCGATAACACCTGAAAACCATAACCAACCAACCGAGGTCGATGTGTGATAGATTCTTTAAACTTACCAGAGAAGAAACGTAGCACCTCCTTCTTAATAAGCACCGGGTTTGTTTCCCACACACCATTAACTTCCAACCCGGAAAATAATTTGAAGCTTTGCGTTTATTAATGAAGCCATGAAAATAACGCGAATTTTCATCTCCATGAATCGCCCAGTTACACCGCGCCTTTTGCTTCAAATCCCGATAACCAAGACTATCCAACTCGCCTAGCCGTCTTTTGATTTCACTTAACGACCAAATCTCTTCTTCTAACAAATCCCGATCCTCCATAGATTTATCCAAGCCCTTCATCTCTTGTTCCAAAATAACCCGTTCCTCCTTTTCTTTTGCTTTACAATCGATCATCCATCTAGTGCTAGTGTCTCGCAAAACCTTGAATTTAGACAATAACCTCGCGTCCGGAGTCCCAACAAACGAGCCATCATCAATCGTCTTCTTAACCAACGTCCCAAAATCTTCTCTACCAAGCCAAGAGTTGAAAAACCTAAACGGTTTGGGTCCAAAATTTCTGGCAGGACCGATTTTCAACACCAACGGGCTGTGATCCGGTTTGTTCCTTTCGAGAGCATAATATTCCGCACACGGCCACTCCATTAAAAAATCCCAATTAACGAAAATTCTGTCAATGCGGCTCAGTTTATTCCCTGCAACAAAAGTAAAACGCCTCCCTTTCAAGGAGTACTCGTGAAGATCAGATTCATCAATAAAATCGTTAAAAACATTAGCCTCGCCCACATTAAACACATAATTCCGCCTATCCTCGGCACACCGAACCGAATTAAAATCACCTGCCACAATCCACCTCCCATTACCCTCCCCAATCAGACTACAAATATCCCTCCAAAGTGCTCGTTTAGCGACTAGATTCTGAGGAGAATAAACATTTAAAATGTGAAACAAACTGCTCTTCCCTTTCACAGTGCCCGAAACTAAAAGCCAATTATTATTCTTAACCACCCTTTCCACAGTAAAGACTTGAAAATCCCAGATCGAAAGTAACCCACCCGACCTTCCCGACGACAGAACCCACTCAAAAGAATGGTCACCATAACCCCACAACCGCCCCACATCCACCGAATCCACAGAAACATATTGCGTCTCTTGCAAAACAATAAAACTAACCTCATGATGGACCCGAAGACCATGAATCCAATCGGCTTTGCTTGAACCCCCTAACCCGCGAATATTCAGAGACATGACATTCATTGAACACCTACTTGATAACCTTTGGAAACAAGAACCTCTTGAACATTAGAAGCAAAATCTTGCAAATTCTCAACACCTAACGCCTTGCTTAATTCGATGGTCTTCTCCGCCTCCACATCAATCGGACGTCGTTGTAGCAAAGGATCCTCAACACTACAAGCCGTTAAAGGCTCCACAGCCTCTTCCTCGATGTTGCGCACCATCGCCGAATTCGAAGACAACCCTTTATTAAGATCCGGTGTTAAGAACACACCTTCATCACGTGACTCAATCCCCCTAGTCGCCTCCGCAGGAACATGCAGGACACCAATAAGCCTATCAATATCAAACATATCATTGTTCTCCCTTGGTCGCTTCTTAGGACGTTCACTAGAACCGCTACCCCCACTCCGATTAGTAACCAAAGACTTTCGTCTAAACTTCTTACGTCTTGTTCCTTTCAACGCAGGAGCACTTATATTATCACCAACATTATTCTCAGCCGGCACATCATTGGAAGAATCCTGAACATTCGAAGGCTCCCTAGCCACCTCGTTAGAACAATCAAACGCACAACCATCCACACCATCACCATCGTATTCACGGCTGAAGCTTCATTGGCTTGTGAACATTCACCCACTTCACGAAACACAGAGTCAACAGCATCATTATCATCACACTTATCCTCCTCCGGTATAACCGAACTATCGTCCTCTTCATCCTCCGCTACACATTCCGGCATCCATTCCCCTACATCCTCATCCACCCACACTTTAAACATTCTACCCCTCCAATTAATGTCCACCCTATCCGCAATTCGTTTGCATTCTTTACTTAACACACCAATTAGAGCATACGAAAAATTATTGTCATCACCTGATAATGAAGCCGATTGAACCACCTTTCCAAACCTGCCACCAACCAAATCGAACACCCCGTCTAGCGCCAACTGAGCCGGAATCCCATGAA